>CAUYRH010049116.1:0-107516 GCA_963574655.1 Perodicticus potto | reverse complement strand
GTAGTCCCAGCTACTTGGGAGGCGGAGGCAGGAGACTCGCTTGAGCCCAGGAATTGGAGGTTGCTGTGAGCTGTGATGCCACAGCACTCTATCCAGGGTGACAGCTTGAGGCTCTGTCTCAAAAAAATAAAATAAAATAAACAAATAAAATAAAATAAAATAAAAGTCTATAAACGAAAAAAAAATTGAGGGAAAGGAAGACTGAATAAGGAGAGGAGAGATGGGGATGAGTAGAATAGAATCCATGAGGGTGCTATACTCATAGGAGATGAAAATTATGTTATTGCACAAATTTCCCAATTTAGATCTTTTTTGCCAACCAAAAATACTGATTCTAGATATCATCACAATACTCTTATAATGCAAAGATCTATGAGTACTCAGGAAATCTACCACATTGATTCTGATATTTGTAATTTCTGACTAAGAAGGTTCCTATAGTTTTCATGTTCCAAGGAGTCTAAGGAACATCAAGAGACCAGGCTCTCAATTTCCTTTCTAATCTATGGATCACTTTACAAAACCAAAGATATTACAACTTATTGCTACTAATTGCCACAAAATCCTGACCCTAGACCAGGCATTTCTAATGTTGGTTTTGTTGAGATGTCTTAGAATTAGAGTAGGCATCAGAAAACTTCGATTTTTGCCATTAGTTCCATCACAAAGAGCTATCTGTCTTTGGAAAATCAGTTGACCTCCATGTAATTTAGTTTCTCCATCTGTTGAATGGGAATAATACAATCTCAACTACTTCACTGGGCTTTAAAGATTGAATGAGCAAACATGTGTGAAAGGATCTTAAAAATTCTGAACCATTATGTAAGTATAAAAGATGATCACCCAAAGCTGAGGAGTTCCAAAAATAGAAATATTTATAAATTACCCTGAGTTAAGAAATTTGGAAGTCATTTGTGAAAGTTCATCATTTATTTGAGAATTATTACATATGTGCCTCAGATTTAGCCATTGAACTGGCAACTTGGCATGTGGACTTATTTTCTCTGGGCCTAGTAGGTGCTTAGCATTGCCCATCAAACAGGAAGACAACTCCAGCAACCATATGGCACTTTTGGAGTCGGGATTGAACTCTGTACTGAGTAATTTGTGAAAACAATTTAGGTAGACACTTAATGGAATCTCTTAGAATTGCATGACCACGCACATTCACTTACACCTGACTAAACAAAAGCTTTTGCAGGACCGAGTCTTAGTGAGATCTTAGTGCATGTACCACAATGGTTGTTTCTAACCTTCCCACTTTCCCAGACTCTACCCTTGCCTTCCTCATTCACAACAGATAACCTTGACCTTTACTTTACAAAGAACATGGAGAACACGTCACCTGACCATCCTCCCTTGCCCTTGGTTCTAACTTAAAATCTTATATCTTGCTCTCTCTTATTTCCTTTGCCCCCAGTGCTCTGGAGAAATGTTGTTCTGCTAGTGCAAACTGGAATTCTTGGTATTCTCTGTTAATAACTCCTTTACTTGCAACAAGCAAGAAATAAGGAGGCAAACTTACTATGTGGCCTGGACTGTGTGTTTTATCTTTTAAGATGCATTTTATGTTTTAAACATGATCAGATATCCTTTACTCTAAAGAAACACAATGTTCTTTCTTACTCTTATTTCCAACTCTAGATACCAGCTGATTTTGATCTTCCCCTTCATGGCCAGAATTCTTGGAACAAAAGTCTACATTTGCCATTTCTATGTCTTTATTGTGCTTGGATGGGGTCATGGAAGAGTGAAGAATGAAAGGCTTGGGTTTGAATTCAGATTCCACCACTTTAAGGTTGACCTTCCATTTGGTATTGCTCAGTATGAAGACTTGCATAACTTGCTTGACTTCTCCAAGTCTTCATTTTCCCATCCGTAAGATGGTCACATGCACTCATCTTGCCAAAATACCTGACACGATGTAGGTTTTAATAAACTGTCCTATTGGCTTGGCGCCTGTGGCTCAACAGGCTAAGGCGCCATCCACGTACACCTGAGCTGGCAGGTTCGAATCCAGCCTGGGCCTGCCAAGCAACAGTGACAGCTGCAACCAAAAAATGGCCGGGTGTTGTGGCAGGCACCTATAGTCCCAGCTACTTGGGAGGGGGAGGCAGGAGACTCGCTTGAGCCCAGGAGTTGGAGGTTGCTGTGAGCTGTGATGCCACAGCACTCTACCCAGGCGGATAGCTTGAGGCTCTGTCTCAAAAAAAGAAGAAAAAAAAATTAAACTGTCCTATTCATTCTTCTAGCTACTACTTTATCTGGCTGTACCATTGATACACTATGGTATACCCAGCTCAACTCCAGAAAGCCAGAAACCAAAACCTAAACAAAAAACTCTCATTCTCCAAATTAATCATGCCTAATCCTGGTTCTGTTAAAAATCTTAGAATGGATTAAGAATAAAGAAGTTTAACTTTAAATCCCTAAATTTATGCCACCAGGTACCCCAGACAACCATATACTATTTCTAAACACACCGAAAATAATTTCTAGCATGAGAATCTGGCAGTTGGTAAAAGGCACACTTGTGCTTTCAGACCTGGTTTTGACTACTAACCCCACCAAGCACTAGCTGTAGGTCATAGAGTAATTTATTTTGATTCTCTGCATTCTATGTTCCCTGCCCATTAATAATGGGGCTACTGACTCCTAACTAGGAGGGTGTCTATAAGAATTCAAAATAATATGTGGACCTTCCCAGTACACAGTTAGCATTTAGTGCTACTTATAATTTATCCTAGAACCTGACACTGTTGTGGTCTCTATAGGGTAGGCCCTAGATCAGCGATTCTCAACCTGTGGGTCGCGACCCCTTTGGGGGTCAGATGACCCTTTCACAGGGGTTGCCTAAGACCATCGGAATACACATATTTTTGAAAAACACATATCTTTGCACACATGAAGTAACAACAAAAATAATTTTGTGGTTGGAGGTCACCACAACCTTAGGAACTGTATTAAAGGGTCATGGCGTTAGGAAAGTTGAGGACCACTGCTCTAGATAAACCTCTAGGACACATTTGTGTCCATCTGTGAAGAGAAACTGGGTAATACCTCAGTAATTTTTACAAAGAGTTTTCTAAACTGCCACTTGTGCCTGAAACCATTTGCTAATTGCCACGCCTACTGGTTGAAAGCAAGCTTGTGAAAAGGCACTGCTCTTTGGAAGTGTGATGTGGTTGTATTGCCATTCCTTGGTGTTCACACCATGAAGTCTAGTGCATCTCAGAGAGAAGGTCATTTGATGACCCCAGAGCACTGGTATATGGTTTCTTAGGCTATTTTCATTTTCTTTAAAATTGCCATAAATTACTCTTTTATTTTATTCCTAGCTAAACGGTGAACTTTTGAGGGCAGGTCTACACATCGTGTATGGTGTGCCCTACAACACTACATTGGTTGTACACAGATAGGCATTTAACGTCTTACTAATTTGAATTTTCTCTTTCCTTTACTCTTTTCTTTTCCTTTACTTGAATAAATAAATATGTGCCCAGTAAACATTTAAGAAACTACAAAGGAATGCTTGAAAGGCAATCTCATATTGTAGAACCCCATCTCCTAGGTCCCAGCCTCAAAGACAGAAACTCTTATGTGTTTTTCAAAATATATTCTATACTTTTGGGGGGTACATAAATGGCTCCATGGTACATGCATGGAGCATACAACTCCAAGATATTTTTCAGTTGTGAAACCAGCCTTTATAAAGTAATTTTAGAACAGATATATCACCCAGAAGTAAACCTCCATATCTATTAGCAACCACTTCCTATACCATCTGGCCTCTGCCTCAGGGAGTTACTAATTTACTTAAAGTCTTTATAGATTATTCTATTCTGGACATTTCATAGTAACAGAATCATTCATACAACACGTGGCTCTTTGTGACTAGTTTCTGCTTTTACAGTTCAATCACAGTGGATATTAGTACTATGTTCTTTCTGTTTTATGGCTGAATTATATTCCATTGTATAGATATATCACATTTATCCATTCATTAGTTGATGGACATATAAATTGTATCCACGTTTTAGCTGTTATAAAGAATGCTGCTAGGCACATTCACATCCAAGTCTTTTTGTGGACCTGCCATTTCTCTGGAGCATGTGGCAATGTTGCTAGGTTTGTTTACATTGAACCTTCTGTGGAACTCTAGTTATTTATTCTTTTTTGATATTTTAGACAATTACAATTATAAAACTCTTCTTGTATTTTTGTCTTTATCTGTAGAATAAATTCTCAGAAAGTGGAATTGTTATGTTAAAAAAATGGAGCATTAAAACATTTTGGTAAATAATGCCATTTAGTGAAGTTTTCATGTATCCTCTAGCACAGGAGGATAATAAATATTTTATTATAACCTTTCTAATGTGCATTTTCCTACTTTTGTGGTCTTTCTTAATTCTGACACACGTAGGTAAAAAATGATAAAATATATCAGACTTCAATTTGCATTTTTATAAATTAGGCTATGTATCTTTTCATATGTTTATAAGACATGGTATCTGTGTGAGTGTATATCTCCTTTATAAAAAATATTGGAAGTACTGCATCATATGTTTAGATAAGTAGCTGGAAAAATGAATATTATCTTTTTTATGACTGGTATTTCATTTACTATAGAATACCATTTGCAATATAGGCATATAAGTAAATATTGCTATGTATCTTACAGTTAGAAATTTTCAGAAGATTCTCAGTAGCATTCAAGGGTAAGGATTTGAAATGTCTGGGTCACAGACATTTTACAGAATTTTTCCTTGACCTAATTCAAAGTCTTCTGTTCTTATCTTCAAAGGATTTGTAAACTACAGTGGTTGGGGAATTTTGAAAACCAATCTAGTTGAAAACAAAGCACTGTAACTACATTAGTGTGAAAGCTTTTGCTTTGAAAGCAAGCTACCAAGAAAATGTTGGCCAGCTTAGAATGGTCCATCAACATGGAAAGAAAAGTAATATTGAAACATCAGTGTTTATACAGATAATCATAGCAGAAATGAGGATGGAGGGGAAGAGGTAGAGATTAAAACAAAGCTGTGGGTCAATGAGAGGAAAATAACTGAAGAAAAGCTTTGATCATTATCTTCAACTCCCCCCTCATAGGCCTAATTTTTACATTCAACGTCTCTGAATTTGTTTTTTAATTCTTAAAAATTTACTTCCCCAATAACTTTGTTGGTTATTTAATTATATGTAATAATGGAATGTAAGTAGTTTTGTAAGTGATTTTATTTATTTTCAATTCATAAACTAACTTGAAATTCAAATTAGGCAGTTATTTGACAGGAGATTGCTGACTTTGGGGTATTTTCTTTTTTCTTTCCTTTCTGTCTTTCTCTCTTTCATTCTTTTGAATGTTAAGTATTCCTTTTAAAAAGAATACAATAAGAATATCAGAAAAGTTGTCTGTCAGCTGCTCATCGATTACAGGTTCATCCTTCGTGCTCTAAGAAAGAACATATTTGGCACAAGAAAATAACTGATCTTTTTTCTTTAAATGCTAAGAACTCTTTTAAAAGTGTAACTTATATAGGAAAAAAGAAAGTACTAGAACTCAAATTTTAGAAACATCTCAGTTTAATGAGATGAGGGAAGAGTTAATGTTTTGGGTAAATCAACATCCTTTGAAAATACTTTTAAAATAAAACCAGAAATATAACATCTATGAGCAGAGAAGAAATAAATATAGATGCTGCAGAGATAACATCACAGCCTCAGGGAGAGGGGCAAATAAAAGATAATTTCAGCAAAAGCTTCTAACTTAACTGTCTATGGGAGCCAGCCAGAAACGTGCATTGATCCTCTGGGCTGGGAGTGTGTGACTGAACCGGAAATGAATGCCCTGTCTCCATGAGGCTGCCACTATGGAGCTCCAGTCCACTGTAAATATGTGAAGAATAAGTCTGGATTGTTCTATGAAATCTTCCAATTTTTGAATTATCTGGTAAACAAAACAAAATCAAACAAAAAACTCTGAACACCCAATAAAGCACATTTTGCATTATTCTAATTTGTGATGGACACCTTTTTTAAGTCATGAGAGAGAAAACCTCTTAAACAAAAGGTTTTATTAAGAGAAGTTGCCTGACTGGTGGTTCATCCAGGAAACCAATTTTTTTTTTTTTTTATCTTGCTAAAACTTTGAGGTTTTGAAAGAGGTGCATTAGACCATCAGACCAGGCAGAAAGTTGTAATGCACTGGGGGAAAGCACCAGAATTGTCAACAAAGAAGACAGAGTGTCCACGTGGTGCCTGGAAGGAACAGTCATTCTTGGCGAGACTCAAAGGGAGACGGAGTGCCACCACCTGTAAGACACACAATTACGTCAGGAGATGGGTCAAGAGAAGACATTCAGCTCAATTACACGCTGGCTACTTCTGTGATGACAATGACTATGGCTGTCATTGCTATTTTTGGAAGATAACCTATACAGAAGATGGAAGCAACCCTCAGTCAAAAATCACACAGAAATGTATGGAGAAGAGAAAGATACGGAAGAGAAAATAGAAAAGCCAGACAGGTGCAGTGGGGTGTAGCCATGGAGCTCTTACTAGAGGTATGACCTGGTTCCGTTCTCTCTCTACTTTAAAAAAGACCAAAATAAGTATTGTTAATTACACAAACATATGAATTATCACTGGAAAAAATTTTACGACACAGTTAAAGCAGAATTTCACATGACTCCTCCCTCTCACTCCTCCTTGCCCTCCCCTTCCCCAGATGACTGTTATTTATCTTTGCAGAATCTTTTCTGTGAGTTTATTTACCTTTATGTGTATGTATGCAAACATGTAGTATCTGATTAAAAACCCAACTAACTCTGTTTGCTGAATATTGTATTGCGTTTATTGGCCTATCTCGTCCTTTGTTACTGTACCAGAGTATTCTGTGATAGGGATATTCCAGGTTTGTTTAATCTTTCCCCCTTGGTTATTTGCAGTATTGCAATGAGAATCCATTCACATGTTTCTGTGTTGAAATGTGGGAGTAGTGTTCTAGAACAGATGTATAATATCCAAAAATAGAATTGCTCTGTGCCAAGTATCTTCCCAGCCCTCTGGGTCCCCAGTAATAACTGTTAGTGTGGCATACCTGCAGTGAAACTTACAACATCAAAACGGGGTTTTTATTCTAAAACAGAATAAAACTGTTCAATGAAAAAAGTGAAATTGCTGAAGGCTTTGGATATTTTATATTCCTATAGCATCTCTCAAATTGTCCTCCAGTGAGGCTTCGACAATGTAGACTGAGGGCTTGTCTCCTGCCCTCTCTACAACTGAATATATTTAATCATTTTTAAATTTTACCAACACAATCACTTAATACTTTTTTTTTTTTTTGAGATGGGATCTTACTCTGTCACACAGACTAGAGTGCCGTGGCCTGATCCTAGCTCACTGAATCTCAGATTTTGGGGTTCAAGTGATCCTCTTGCCTTAGCTTCCCGTAGCTGGGACAGATGCACGTGCTACCACGCCCTTTAGAGACATAGTCTTGCTCTTGCTCAGGTGAGTCTCAAACTCCTGACCTCAAGTGATCCTCCTGCCTTGGCCTCCCAAAGTGTGAGCCATCACACCTGGCCACAAGCCTTTATGGCCATCAGTTTATTCTGAAGAATGAGAAAAATTCTACTTTACAATAATGTGATAATTATACTAATTAATAACAGTGCCCATCATAAGCTAACAAAAAGCACTTCATAAATAATGATTCCCTTCCCTTTTTTTAGTGAAGAAAAATTTAACCAAGCTATAGGTGTATTCATAAACTTTTCTAATAGTGCTAATAAAACTTGGCAATTAGCAATCTGTGTTTAACTGTCAAGTAAAGTTTTAAAAAAAATTTTGCCCTGTATTTATGTTCTATTTTTAAATAAGGTAGCATAATCAGGACTTTTTCTTTTGAGGTTAGCCTTGCCATATTATTATATCTTGTGCTGTAACTTAATTTTCCTACTACAGTTCTTTATTTTTCTTTTTTAAGTACTGTGAAATCTTTGTGACCATGTTTGGGTTTCACTTGCTCTTTTTTTATTAGCCTAAGACAAATACAGGTGTACTTTAATGACAATTAATGTAAATATATGCTTCCATTAATTTTTTTTTTTTTGATTTTCACTGGAATGAAACATAATTTAAAAATCTATGTAGGAAACTTGAGGATCTTTGAGAATGTCCAAAGACTTGAGATTTACATAAACTACCCTAATTGCCCACTGTTTAGGCAGGTTTATCATTTGCACATAAAGACATTTCGATTTCATTTACCTCATTAACATATTTTTCTTAATGATTCTAACATCTAATGTCAAAGAATGCCAATTTGTACCATTTCTAACTTTAATTCTTTAATCTTGTCACTATAAACTCAAATTAAAATCATTCAGTCACATTCACTGTATTGACATTGACACATTATTAATATTTAATAATCATTTATATTCCTTCCTTCTTTTTAAAAATTTCCTCCATCCAATATGTAAGAATTTCCTATTAATACCACAGCTGAAATACATTCTAAATTCATCTACTTCTTTACCCTCTTCTTCACTACCTTGGTCTGAACTTTTATCATCTCTTACTTGGACTATGACAATAGCTTTTTCTTTTAAATATGGCTCTTATTTGCCTACAATTTATGGTGCATACAGCAGAGAGAAGTCCTGAAATGCAAACCAGATCACAATACTCCTCTTCACGATGGCTTCATCGGCAATGGCTTCCTGTTCCAAATTATAAACTACAACCTCTAGGATCTGTGGCATGTGGTCAGTACCTACGTTTCAGCCTCATGCTGAATCAACCTCCTTCACGTAGGTATTCCTGCCTACCCAAGGTCTTTCTGTCTCTCCAACCACGTCAAGCTTGTTCTTGCCTAAGGAATTTGTATTAGCTGCTGTCTGCCTTGGATCTCCTCTCCCACATCATTGTACAGTTAAATCCTCTCACTTTACTAGATTGCTTAAAAGAATTTAAAAAAATAACTCTGAGACAGCATTTATCTGAATTCTTCTACTGTAGTATAAGATAATAGCTCTTAAAGGGTAGACTCAGGACCACCAGCAGCAGCATCACCTGAGAGCTTGTTAGAAATGAAAAATCTTAGGCCATATCCCAGATGTACTGAGTTAGAAACTCTGGGTCTAGGACTCAGGAATTTGTGTTTTAACAAGCTCTCTTAGGTAAGTCTGATGTGCACCAAAGTTTGAGAACCACTCTATCGGATAAATGGTGGGTATAGCTTGCCTTATTCACATTGTCTTATTTAAAGTTCAACATAAAAATGTAGCAGGTGTGAAGAGTCTGGTAAGGTCAAGGAGTCATTGCACTACTGAAGTATGCACCTTACTGTCTGAAATGTACCAGTATCACCACCTCTTTTTTTTCCAATTTTGAAGCACAACTTGTTTAATTTTTTTTTGAGACAGAGTCTAACTCTGTTGCCTGGGTGGGTAGAGTGCTGTGAGATCATCATAGCTCATACAACCTCAAACTCTTGGCCTCAAGAGGTCCTCCTGCTTCAGCCTCCCAAGTAGCTGGGACTACAGGTGTGTACCACTACTCTCAGCTAGTTTTTCTATTTTTAGGAGGGATGGGAACTCACTGTTTCTCAGGTTGGTCTCAACTCCCGAGCCCACCTGCCTCAGCCTCCCAGAGTACTAGAATTACAAGTGTGAGCCACCATGCTGGCCTAACAATTTATTTAATCTTGGCCCTCAATAACATCACAACTTGTTTAATTTGGACCCTTAATAATATAACAACTGCCAGCCTTAATAATATAACAACAATTTTCTGTTGGTTCTTCATTCTCTGAGAGTTCCTTCTGGTAAATAGTCAAAGGATAATTAAACCAACCATAGTTGAAGTAAGAGAACCTGCAGATTAAGAGGTGGGAGAAGGATGGTAGTGCCACCATCAGGTAGTGCCTTCCATTATTGATGAATGAGGAAGTGACTAACCGGTGAAGGTGATGAAGGCAACTGGGAAAATCAGAAGACTTTAGGAGACAGATGGCGGATTGAAAGGAAGACGGAGTGGTCAGGAGCAGTCTAACGCACTCTTTATGCAATATTCTCCACCAGCTTTCTATGTGGAAAGGGAACAGAACCAGGCACAGTAGATTCATCGAGGGGTAGCATCTATTTCCAACCACTTATACCCTATGCCACTTACGGAACAAGTGACCAAGGCAATTAGAAGCTCTGCTCCTAGAGACAAATAAATTTCTAGGACTGAAACATCTGAAGAGTTTACTGTTCCAGTGCTTTTCACATCGTTTGGCATAAACAGGCCTGTTAATTCTTTATGAAGCTATCTTCCTGCTTCTGCTTAGAACTTTAAAGCACAGACTTGTGGTGGCGTGGTGTCCAACCTTTTTGTCTTTTCTGCTGCACATTGGAACAATAAGGGTCATCTTGGGACACATTAAATACACAAACACTAACGAAAGCTGATGAGCAAAAAAAGAAAAAGAAAAAAAACGTCCTTGTATACTTTTTGCGGATATGACAGATAAGCCCAACAGGCCTTAAATACTCTCTGCTTGTGGTCCACGGACCGCAGTTGGATGCCTCTGATGGAGTATTTAGGGATAATCCTTAAAAACACTCTGGCTTTTTTTTAAATTTTTATTTTTTATCAAAGATGAGAAATACAAGGTCCAGATAAGTTTAATGATTCACCCAAGGATACAAAGCTTAAAATCATGAGATTTAGGACAATCCCATGTTCCTTATTCAAATCCGAAGTTTTTTTCTACCATGACAAGAAAGCAAAAATAGCTCATCTCTTTCTTTTTTGCTAGTATGACTGGAAACTTTAAATAGATAAAAGCTAGGGGTGGCACCTTCGACTCAGTCAGTAGGGCGCCGGCCCCATACGCTGGAGGTGGTGGGTTCAAACCCAGCCCCGGCCAAAAAAGCTGCAAAAAAACCCCCAACCAAATAAAAAAAAAAAAACAAAACTAAACATCTTCCTATTATAAGTGTTTTCAGTATTTCAATAATGAAATAACTGAAAAAGTACATACTACTCTCCAGGATAAAAGAAGCAGCCAAGAAGAGACCAGAAAAAATGGAAAATCAACAACTAATCGACTTAAGGGCAAGCAAGTGGGCAGAACTCTTTTCCCACACAGAGACGGATTGTCCAGCTTTTCTTGTGTGAAGAATAAACTTCTGATTTCCCGAAAGTTACGGCTCTCCGAGTTTCTTTGCTCATACCTTATGTGCACGGTCTTAGAGGTCAGCAAGATTGATAATCACCTTTTGCGAAGGGGGGGAATCATTGGTAGTCAAATCCTTAAGCAAGGGAAGGGAGGAGGTGCGGTGGGAAGAGAGAGCAGAACAGAGATTCACCCAGGCAGATGCTATTTTGGCTGTTCAGCCTCCTTCACAGAGAATCAAAGAAAATCCTAAAGAAGGTGCCCAGTTGTGTGAGCAGGTGATATGACAACAGAAAGTAGGCTACGTGTCTATCTGACAGGCCTTGGAGAAGACTTGGTTGAAGTCCTGGTTGCTGACCCTGATATAAGTGGTGAGCAGGGCTGAACGGAGTTGATACCATTATGAGATGAGAATGACTTGTGAGTGAGCTCGAGTTTGTGGGTGCCCAGGGGTTGTAACTAGCTGGGAGCTTCTTTTTACTCCACTGGGAAAAACGTCTTCCTTCTTCTGGAGATTAGAAAAGTGACAGAAGATGCTATGAAAGAATATGGAAGCAGAATGCACTCAACTATTTTTGTGCCTTTTACATGCAGACTTCCTGCTTTGTAGGATGTTTCTAAGGGGTTTTAAGCTGCAACATCCCAGGCTCCTAACTACCCAGTACTCCCCTTGGCCACTCCTTAAAGAATGCTAGGCAGAAAGGAATCTCAGAGCGCATCTGGTTGCTGGTGGCTCCAAATGGGGGTAGGGAGCAGGGAATTGTGTGGGTGTGGGGGAAAGGGTTGTTTTTGGTTGCTGCAATAGTGTGTAGGCTGTTGAGTGCTACTGACTTCTTAGTTGGCTTGAGATTGGGGATCTAAAATGCCTGTGGTGGACAGGAGAGTTCCTACCAATGAGGAATGAGGTACCAGATGCCAGCAACATTCCAGAATGCTGAATTCTGCCCACTCATTTTGTAAAGGAGATATAGACTGTGTAGTGCTCAAAGGCTGGAAGGCAGGGGCAGAGCTCAGATCAGCTCTCTGAGCACAGCATTGCTTTTGCTGGAGCTCGTTCCGCTGCCCCGCAGCGGCCTCTTTCCATTTGTTATCTTGTCTTCAGAAAATCCCAAGTCATTTTCACATCCTCCTAAGGACAGCATGTTTAGAAAGGCACATTGCTGCCGCTATAATCAACATCATTCACAAAAGCAAATCTATAAAGTATAACTGAACGCAGAACAATCTGCAACGTTGCACCATTGTATGATTAGTCTCCACTTGGCACTGAGTGTCCTGAGTGGCTGGCTGCAATTTAAAAGTGCCAATCTTTAGGAAGACAAATGCTGTTTATCTTTCAAAACAGTCATCAATTGTAGGGAAGGGAACAAAGATTGGGACATAAAGAGTTTTTCAGAAATGAGGCCTGATGTTAAAAGTAAAGTAAAAATAGCAATACGACTTCCTGATTTTCTGACTCAAACTATTTCATGTGGTAGTCATTTAGACTAGTTTCCCAAGCCCATTTTAATTGAGATCATGTAGGCAGCTAAAAGAAATGCATCGAGAAAACCACATCTAGGTTTCACCTTGACAGGCAGCGGCAAAAACGAAAGAAAAGAGGCCAGCTGAACTTCCAGAGGCTGGGTGGTCAGCAATGTCAGTTAGGTATTGTGCACCCATGGGAAGACGGCAGTTATCCTCATCCTTATACACATTGTATTTCTGACTCTGCAAGGTATAGACTATCTCAGGAGCTTTTGTTCCACAAAAATAGAATACAACTTTTGGCTGGTTGTCATTATTTCCAGACATTCAGGGCCCATACTTACTATCT
Organism: Perodicticus potto; assembly: GCA_963574655.1. Lineage (NCBI taxonomy): Eukaryota > Metazoa > Chordata > Mammalia > Primates > Lorisidae > Perodicticus > Perodicticus potto. The sequence goes on along the minus strand of CAUYRH010049116.1, from coordinate 94,527 downwards.
CATCAGCATCCTGAATTTAGTGACATTGCACAATCGCCCTGCAGACTAGAAGCCGGACACCTCCCTGGTTCCCTGAGGGTCGTGGCTAACTTCCAAAGTTTACTATTTTGCTGCCTTCCAATTTTCGTGCCCCTGCCACTTAGATCCCTAATTCCTTGGGGGAACTAAGCAAAGAAATTTGTCACCTACCTGTTTCTTTAGATGCACAGATCTCTAGCGCTAGAAGAGCAGGGTGGGCTCATTCAACCCTCTCATTTTTCAAATGAGAAGGTGGTTAAAGAAGTCACTTGTCTAAGATCTCTCGAAGCTGACAGAATTGGCTTCCAAACAGAAGCCTAATTACCTTGTCCAGTTTAATAATGCAGTCTGTAGAAAATTGGATTTTCTACAATTTATAGTGCTTAAACTGCTTGCGGTTACAGAATTAGGGAAGCATTTAGACTGGAAAATTATTTTTCCCAGTGAGTTTTTGAAACTTTCCAATTGATTTATTTCAAACTTATGAGCCTCAAATTTTATGTATAAAAGGGCACCAATAAAATCTACAACCCTCTTCACTGCTTTTCACTCGTCCTTGAAGGCGTGTCTGCATGCGAGCATGCTTCATGAGATAAGGCGTACTGCAGCTCCTGCTTTGAACAACAAAGTTACCGAAACTGTTAGAAGCTGCAAGAATACCCACTTCCTACTTTACCGGTGACATATTTTTGCAAACCTGTTTTCACTCAGCTTCCCCATGTCAAGCAAATTAAGATTTAGAACAATGACTTAAAGTTCCTTTTCACAATGCTTCTTTTTCTTCAGTGAATTTGCATTGTAAATACTACCTATCACTGTATGTACCTGAAGCAGCGTTTCCTCCAAAATTCATTCCTTGGGAACATTGATCCTACTGAGATGTTTGGAGAGAGAAAAACATGTGGTCAAATGTGATTTGGAAATTGCCGCAAACTACATCCTCATTTGGGTATTCACAGTGCGCTCTGGTGTCTCAAAGACCTGAGAGTGGTGGTCCTCAACCTTCCTAATGTTGCGACCCTTTCATACAGTTCCTCATGTTGTGGTGACCCCCAACCATAAAGTTATTTTTGTTGCTACTTCATAAATGTAATTTTGCTAGTGTTATGAATCATAATGTAAATATCTGATATACAGGATGTATTTAGAAGACCCCTGTGAAAGGGTCGTTTAACCCCCAAAGGGGTTGCCACCCACAGGTTGAGAACTGCTGCTTAGAGTAAACAACTATTTTAACTTCGTTTAACCCAGGGCTTGCGGAATATATTTGTTTATTTTTTATTTTGTTTTAATTTTTATAAATCAAAATTGTGTACATTAGTGCAATCATGGGGCACAATGTGCTGACTTCATATACAATCTGAAATATTTTCATCGAACTGTTAAACATAGCCTTACACTACTGGGATCTTATCAAACTAAAAAACTTCTGCACTGCTAAGAACACAGTAAGTGTAGCAGGCAGACAGCCCTCAGAATGGTAGAAAATATTTGCAGGTTATGCCTCAGACAAAGGTTTAATAACCAGAATCCACAGAGAACTCAAACGTATTAGCAACAAAAGGACAAGTGATCCCATCTCAGGGTGGGCAAAGACTTGAAGAGAAACTTCTCTAAAGAAGACAGGCACACGGCCTACAGGCACATGAAAAAATGCTCACCATCCTTAATCACCAGAGAAATGCAAATCAAAACTACTTTGAGATATCATCTAACCCCCAAGATTAGCCCACATAACAAAATCCCAAAACCAGAGATGCTGGTGTGGATGTGGAGAAAAGGGAACACTTCCACATTGCTGGTGGGAATGCAAACCTGAATATATTTGAATCACTTTTCATCTGTAATGTTTATGAGCATCATGCAGAACTCTGATTGGCCAGCCATGCTGGGATAACAAGTAACACTTGGTGGTCCCGTGTGCCTTATGGTGTTCCCAGCACTTTAGAAGGATGATTGTTTTTTAAGGCTCAGATATCATAACACATATTCAGATTCCATAGTCAAAAGGCCCAGGGTTTAATTTTGACTGTACTTTTTACTACTGGCATAACTTTGGGAAAATTACTGAATCTTTGAGCTTCAGAATCATCATTGCAAAATGAATAAGGATAGACTGTGATATAATGGGAGGAGAAAAGAATATAGGATTAGTAGAATATTCAAATAAAGTAGAAACACATGAGCAATGCTTAGGTTTTTTTAACTGCACCAAGCTTCAAAAAACACAGAAGTCCTGCTATTGTGCTTCTAACAACTGAATCTAATTGTTAAAATCTTTAAAGAGATATCTGAGAAATTACCTTTGAGTGTACTGGTGTACTGGACAGATTTTTTTCCCCGCATCTTTTGTCACACTGCAATAGTTTCCTGATAATTTTCTCATTTTCTTAGGAAGTCTTTTATTTTAGAAAACATATCTTCTTGTAGAGCACATGGAAAATTTTCCAAGTTTTTAAATCTTCCTAGCTCTGGCTCGCAGAGGGTTGGGGCACAGAATAGTTTGTTTGTAGTTTCCCATGGAAATGTAGGGTACATACTAGTTTGTTCCCACACTAACTAAAAGAGTCTTTTTTAGCCCATAACAATAACAGATAGGCTTCACAGAGTGCGTCCTGGGTGCCGGCCAGTGCTCTCAGAGCTCTGCCTATGGAGACACTCACTGAATCTCTCGAAAGCCCCACAAGGCAGGCAGCGTTACCGTTCTCATTCGCAGGTGAGGGAACATGCACATTACGAGCTTGCCCAAAGTCCGAGGGCTACTGGGAGGCAGAGCTGGATTCACACCTGACGGCCCAGCTCCAAAACCCGCTCAGGGACAGGTGCACCCACCGCACACTGTTCGCCCTGTCCAATCCTGATGGCAGGATTGGTCTGGATTCTAGGGTGGGAGCAACAATCAAGGAATCATTAGAGAAGGGAAGAAGAAAACAGAGGAGATTGACGTTTCTATTTCTGGAAGCAAGGAAACAAATATGTAGGGTTTGTTTCCGACGACTCACCGTTTCTCCCACTATTACCTTGAAGTGAAGAAAAGTTCGCTGGGCTGCGCTGCCAGGCTCACACTCCTCCCACCCATCGGCCTCCAGCTCCTCTCCTCCACCTCTGCCTTCTTCCCTCACTCGCTTGGTTTCTACCCCCTCTATTTGGGGCTCACCTCAAGTATCAGTTCCAGCGGGGAGCCTTGCCTCCCTAACCGTCTAGGAATATTTCTCTTTGGGCACCCAGGGCCCCGTGCTCTCCCTTACCTTAGCATTTACCACAAGGCCACGTTCATGCCCATTTGTCTGTGCTCCTAGTGGAAACTTGAGGAGAGCAGAGATGCACCTGTCTCATCTGTCGGTTCTCTGGGGTCCAGCATAGTGCCTGGCATGATGTTTAATAAGTATTTGTTTCTTTGCACAAATGTACCATTCCCCAAAGGTTTGCCATGTCTAAAATAATATTCCTCACTTCTAACTTCCTTCTTCCTAGTGAGTGAACAGGAAAATCATTCCCGACTCCGTACGACTGGTGGAAGAAAGGAGGAGGGCAGGGTTTCTATGGAAGGTTTGTCTCCTCTGTCCTGTTCCATTTGCACGTGCCCACTGCCCTAATGTCCTTCACCAAGGCTTCATTCCTCTTCCCTTCGCGCTGTCCTCATGTGCGAGGAGGGATCTCTGCAGTACACCATGGTGAGCGCATGCAGTTGAGTGCTGGGCAAAACTCTCAGGGAAGTCCCTACTTTCCCAGACCCAGCAAGAATATGTGGGCAGAAATCTCCCACTGCTGTAATTGTACAACCAGTTACCTCGGCTTTTGGGGGGCGGGACATATTTGAGATGGAACCGGAGACGTTACAGCAAAAACAGTCTTTGGCCATCTCCGCGCAGCAGTAAGTGGCGGTAGGTGTTTCCCACTGAACGCTGGTGTGCCTGTGACCGAGAGCAGGAAGGGCCGAAGGCGACAGGAGGAGACGCCGTCTACTTCCTGCTCCGCCAGCTTCTACTCTATTTGTTGTAATTCTGGGAGTAATAATCCCTTTCACTAAGGCTGTCTTAAAAACACGCTAGGTTACTGTACGTTTTTAATTTTTAGCAATTATTTGGTCAGTATAAATCTAAGAGATTCTGTAAGCGATTGTTTTTCTGTATGTCTCTAGAACAGAAGTGTGGATATTTGCTCACTCAGCCAGTCACTCACTTGTTCACTCAACCAGTGCTTGCCAAGCACCCAGTAAAAAGCAGAGGGAAAACTTGGGGATGCTCAGGGCATGGTCCTTATTTCACAGAACTCTGTTCCTCTGTTGAGGAAGAGAATAACTACTACCACATACAATAACACATATGATATTGTGGAAAATGTTAATTTAGTTTTAGAGATGTAAGAACTGAGGTAGCAGGGGGTCTTTCTATCAGAGGTGCCCAACAGAATGTTCTGGAATGACAGAAATGTTCAAGATCTGTGTTGTTTTGTACTATAGCCGCTAGCCACGTGTGGCTACTGAATATTTAAAATGTGGCCAGTGCAAGTGAGAATGTGAATTTTAAATTTGATTAAATTTAAATATCCACAGGGGCAAGTGGAAACTGTGTTGGGTAGTCCAGATCTAGATAACAGTTTATCAGACCGGGAGAACAGTGAACACGCAGAGCAGCCCTGGCCCTCCCGACGTAGGCTGGAACGTCAGTGACGTGCAGAGAGAACCGAAGTGCCTGTGAGCCCAGTCTTGTGCCACCTTCCTGGCAGAGGTCTCAAAGGAATCTCCAGGATTCCACACATTGATTCCATGTCCTCCCCTGAATCCCGGTTATTCTCTCAAAACCTGTGACCACCTAATTCTTCAAATTAGAGTCTTCAGAGTCATCCTTGATGCCGGCTCACGCTCACCCACACAACCGAGCTGCCACTTTCTAACCTAAGTATCGTTCCCTCCCTCTTTTCCTTCTCCAGGCCCGCTGCCCCAGTCCAGGCTCTTTCCTGGATCACCACATGGTCACAACATCTTTAATGGCTAAAATATTTTTGCTAGCTGTCGGCACAGTGTTGCACAGTAGAACTCTAGCACTTACTCACCTGGCATGACCGAAGCAATTTAGTGGATTCTAGTTATTTATACCCCTGCTGGAACAATTCTTCTCAAACATGAGGCCACCCTCATATTGAGGGTGCAGCCCTAAGTCCTTAACAGGGCATGGACGGTTTGCCCCCTGCCTACCTCTCTAGTACCATCTTTTACTGCTTTTCCCTTTCTTTTCATTGCAACCTCACTTACCTTCAAAGGTAACTTACCTTACCTCACTTACCTACTTCAAATAACGCTGGTGCAGATGGAGTACAGGTGGCACATACAGATGCCATGAACGTGTATGTGTGGCCAGATATTACACAGTCCTGATCTTTGGTTACATTAAAATTTGAGGAAGCTCCCAGAGGCATTGTGCAGGTGCCTCTAACCAATAAAAACAAATGCGTTTATTTAGGCCTGAGGTCTCTCTTTGGTTAATATGAAGTTTTAATCAAAGAAAGGCTTTAATAAAGACTCAGGTCATGTTTGTCATTTTAACTGGGGAAGTGAGTGTGGCCTGTGCAGGTATGATATGAAAAAGCTGAGCTTATTTTAGCAGCAGCATATCCATTGCTAACTAGTTCAAAATAGACTCAATAAGGGTGAAAACAGGGCACCTCTAAAAGTCAGAGTCCTTGACACGTGGGTGAGGTCAAACGTGTTTGGCCACCACGTTCCCCATAACAGCTGGTACCTCTGTCCCTCTGCCCTACACAGTGTTGTGATATTGTTTCCTTTTCCGATTGTTGTTTTTGTTATCATTAATTTTTTCAGATTTCTTGGGAAAATTACATTATCCTCATGTTGTTCATAGCAGGCCTGTCTTCTCAGGAGAAAGGAAATAAGCTGTGGACAGGGCTCCCTCTAAGCAAAACCAAGTTGAGGACGTTTGCCTTTTAAGGCCCCCATGTGTCCTAGTGGCGTGCTGTGTCCCTTTTTAGGTGCCCTCAAACCCTGGTCCAGCAGTGGTTGCAAAAAGGTGTCTTCAGTCACAACTGAAAACAAGCACGATGTACGCATGGGACCTGTTAGGAGGTATTAGCCTCTGTAGAAGGGCTTGCTGGAGTTCTTAGCATGATGGAAGAATAGATGTTGTCCAGGGAGTCTTCTATGCTTCCACACAAGTAAACTGCCAAATGCTAGCTCTTGTAGCATTTAAGACCATCCCAGGGGCAGTGCCTGTGGCTCATCGAGTAGGGCGCCGGCCCCATATACCGAAGGTGGCGGGTTCAAACTGCAAAAACAGAAAAATAGCCGGGCGTTGTGGCGGGTGCCTGTAGTCCCAGCTACTCGGGAGGCTGAGGCAAGAGAATCGCCTAAGCCCAGGAGTTGGAGGTTGCTGTGAGCTGTGTGACGCCACGGCACTCTACCGAGAGCGATAAAGTGAGACTCTGTCTCTACAGAAAAAAAAAAAAAAAAGACCATCCCAGGGTCTACAGTGTGACGTTCTGGAATGATGCATAGAAACTGCCCGGGTGACAGGATATCCTTTTCCTTGATATATCTGTCCTTTCATACGTACTTCATCCAAGGCATCCCTAAGGAAAACAAGTTTCCAAAACAACTCAAAATACACTATTCTTGATTTCATAAAAAATAAAATGGTATTTGCCATTTATAGAAAGGCTGATTTGGGTTAAAATTTTTCTATCATCAGTGTTTATAACAACCTTCTTGGCAAGTTATTAGAAAGGAAGATACTTAGGCCCCAAAGCAAGAAGTTCTCATTCAGAGAGGGGACTATAGTGGCTATAGAATGGGGACAAGAATCCTAATTTATGCAAGGTATCTAAGCCCATTCTGATGTAGGTGGTCCTCAGACTGCACTGGGAGAAATACTGCCTTGAAGGATGATGGGTGAACGGAATTTTATAATGGGTACAGGTGAGATATTTTGAGGTCATGAAAATTTACATGATATAGTGGCAAGACCAGTTTTATTTAACGACTTAGAAGAAAAGGCAATTTTTGATTTTTAGAAAGAATAGTAAATTATCAAAAACTGATTTTCTAGGTTAATTTTATGACTATATTGGAAAACATAATTATATTAGTCATAAAAACTATTTACAGCAGACGGTTTTGAGGTAAATTGTAATTCACCCTATTGATCAATGAAATCTGAAACATTTTGCAATACTGCATTTGAAACGGAAGAAAACTTCAAACTATAAACAATTCAATTTTTTTTAACCAAAACATGCTTGATGAGTTTCCTTCTACAAGGAGGTATAATTATCTTAATAAAGTCAATAATGTTGTGGATTGTTTATGTCATTTAAAATTATCACAGTGTGAAATACTGAAAACAAAAATTAAACAGGTTATGCTGGAGTTTGAACATGAAAATTCTAAACTTCTGGGTAACACTCACAGACATCGCAAAGGTTACCATTCTTGTCTCTCTAAGAAAATTCCATAAGAATTCTCACATTCGATGATTAGTTCATTTGAAGGAAAGACTAATTTTATATTTATAGAATGTTATCAAGCATATTATTTATATTTAAATAAATAGGGCTTTTAACCTTCTTTGTGTGTAACTTCCATCAGTTTTCTGGTGTGACTTTTAGAAACAGTTTTTGGCTCGGCACCTGTGGCTCAACAGGCTAAGGCGCCAGCCATGTACACCTGAGCTGGCGGGTTCGAATCCAGCCCAGGCCCGCCAAACAACAATGACGGCTGCAACCAAAACCTGGCCGGGCATTGTGGCGGGCGCCTGTAGTCCCAGCTACTTGGGAGGTGGAGGCAAGAGACTCGCTTAAGCCCAGGAATTAGAGGTTGCTGTGAGCTGTGATGCCACGGCACTCTACCCAGGGTAGAGGGTAGACAGCTTGAGGCTCTGTCTCAAAAAAAAAAAAAAAAAAAATAGAAACAGTTTTCTAGGTAAACACATATACTTCTTGATAGTTCACCCTTTGCCCCCAAATTTATCACGATGGTGTAATACACTTGTTGGATGTATGTTTTAAAACTAGCACATTCTCTGGCTCTGCACCCGTAGCACAGTGGTTATGGCGCCAGCCACATGCACCGAGGCAGCTTTTCCTTAGATGAAAAGTCCTGCAAGGAAAGACAGTTTTGACTCAGCCTTAAACTTTGATTCCACCTTACATGTTGTTAGAATTTATACCTTAAGTCTGGAATCTATGTCAAAATCCCTTTCTGGAGAGAGACGTAACTATAAGAGGGACTCTACCTAACAGATGCAGACAAAGTAACCTAGTAGTTTGGACTCTCCCAGGAACCTGAAATTGAAAAAAAAAATCTTCCCTGGCGAATATACAAATTTTAAAAATCCCAATAATGAGGGTTCTTTTTTAACAGAAATTTATTTATTTATTTGTTTACTTTTTGAGACAGAGTCTCAAGCTGTCGACCTGGTTAGAGTGCAGTGGCGTCATAGCTCACAGCAACATCCAACTCTTGGGCTCAAGCGATCCTCTTGCCTCAGTTTTTCTATTTTGTTTTTCTATTTTTAGTAAAGATGGGTCTCACTTTTGCTCAAGCTGGTCTCCAACTCATGAGCTCAAGCAATCCACCTGCCTTGCTTGACCTCCAGGGTGCTAGGATTACAGGCATGAGCCACCATGCCTGGCCCCAAATAATTAGTTATGAGGCCTGTTAAGGTACTCAAATGACTTTCTTTCTTTCTTTTTTTTTTTTTTTAGTTACAGTTTTTGGCCGGGGCTGGGTTTGAACCCGCCACCTCCAGCTTGTGGGGCTGGGGCCCTACTCCTTTGAGCCACAGGCGCTGCCCCTCAAATACCTTTCTTAAAGATCTTCCTTAGAACTTCTCAGTCTTTGTGGATAGGGGAGAATACTTGTTATACCAAGTAAATACTGTTTTTCCTGTAACATAATTCAAGAAGGGAAAAGCCCAGGCAAACAATTTCTTCAGGGTGGTTGTCTTACTTGTTTTTACTATGTGCAGACTCGACACTGGCATAGACACATTGCCATTACACCAGGAAGGTCACCTTTTTCACTCTTTTTTCACGTGTAAAAGCAAATCTTAGATGATTCTTTTATTATAACTCATTAACTATTTTTCTGATACTGATGCTTTACAAAAGTTAAGTGTCCTACAAATGTGTTTCCTCTTAAAAGTACTTGTCCAGAAGACAGGCGAACCTACGTGCCCTAGCAAGCTCTACTCATCCCAAATATCCAGAAAGGATAAACAGATAACTGATTTTAAGCACGTGCACACATGTGAGCACCTGCACACAAACATACAATTATACTGGAAAACAAGGGTAAATGCACAAGGGCCACAAATCATGAAGAATCTCTAAAAGAGAAGTTTGAAGAGAGATCAGATCGAAGAGAATTCAAAAGTCTAACAGGAACACAGGAGAGAGGGCAATGAGGGTGGGGACCACCCTGAGAGTACGCCACATGCAGAAAAGAAGAATACTGGGGCCAGGAAGGGTTCCGTACGTGATTTCTGGAGAAAATGAAGCCAGGCACTTTGACTTCTGCACAGCAGAAATACTGAGATCAACAGTGGAGCCCTGGAATGGGCTAAGCTGAGCAGGTGGCCGTCTGCAGAGCTGGGAGGAACATCCAGGTCTCAGACCCACCATCCACGCACCCTCCCCCTCTGCACACTCAGCACCGTCCCTCCCTTCGCTCACGCTGGCTTTTCTCCCAAGCTGGCTGTGCAAGCAGAAATTGCAGAGAGTCTAACAACTGACTCTCAGCTGTAAGTATGCATACAAAATCAAGAATCTCCAAACCTTAAAAAGACAACACCAAGAATGTAGAACCCTACGGTTTAAGAACTGACATCTAAGGCAACAGAGTAATAAAAGAGATGCAAGAAGAGACTGTATCTAAAAGGGATCCAATTGAGGTGACAATGAAAATTTATTATGTTGTGTTTAAGCAAAACAAAACAAAACTGATTTAGCATCTGCAACAGATGGATGGCATTTTCATCAGTATTGATTGATACCTGAGGCAGTAACTGATGGCTACAATCTAATATTCATCTATTTTTCAATGGAGTCTTTATTTAAGCTTTATTTCTCCTTTAAAAAATACAGTTCTAGGGTCAGGCATCACCATGGCTCATGCCTGTAGTCCTAGCACTCTGGGAGGCCAGGGCCTGTGGATTGTCAGAGCTCACTTTGATAATAGCCTGAGCCAGAGCTAGACCCTGTCTCTAAAAATAGTCGGGCATCGTGGTGGGTGCCTGTAGCCCCAGCTATTCAGCTCAGGCCAGAGAATTCGCAGAACCCAAGAGTTTGAGGTTGCTGTGAGCTATGACACCTAGTCTACCGAGGGTGACAAAATGAGACTCTGTCTCAAAAATAAATAAATAAATAAATAAATAATATAATTCAATGGCTGCCAATGAGTTGCACGTTCATGATGCACCACTAACTGTGCTAAGTACTTTTTCTACATTTTCTTTTAATCCTTTCAGTAACCCTGTGACATAGCATACTTATTAACCCCACTACCAGAGGAGAAAATGGAAGGTCACTGGACACCAAGAATCTTTCTCTGGGTCTCACAGCAAGCAGAAGAACTAGAACTGGAACTCAAATCTCTCCAACACCAGAGCATCTGCTCTTAACTCCTCCTGATGAAATAAAATTGTGAAAACTGCATTTTTCAAAACAAAAATAGTCTTGTTTTAGAATGCGTCTTGCTTTTCATAGATCACTAAGGGTTCATAGTGCCTCTGTAAGCTCTCCTATCAACCTCAAAGCAAGCTTAAGAAAATTTCCCAGCTTACAAAAATATAGTGACAAGTTTGAAAAAAATGTTTTTATCAGCGCCGCATCCATCCTTTCATCATTAGGTTCACAACCAGGGATCTGTTTATAGCATCAAAACTTGAGAGTGGTTTTCTTCAAACTTGCTTGTCTTTGAAGATCCCACTAGTATGCATTAAAAAAGAAAGACACCCTTTATGTTAGAATAACTGCCTAGCTCGTTTTGCATTGGCCTAATTTCTTTTAAGTACTATATGAGCATAGACTTATTCTGTAGATTAGATACTTAATATACTAAAATATTACTGAAGAACAAGATGAATATTGTTACTAAATAGTGAAATAGCTAGATAGTGGGGTGAGTAGGCCAGTTATACTTGGGCATTGATCAGATTCAGAACCTAAAAATATGCAGAGCTTTTAGTTCCTATCATCCTTTAGCCTTCTGGGTCAGTTTGGGTAGGTGGGAACATCTATTACCAAGCTCAGAGACCTCCCAAAGGAACAGGAGTGGTCATGTTGGGCAGGCCTGTGGGCTCCATTGTCATTTGGCCTCTATCATCATAACAGTAGCTCTTACAGTGATACATAGTTATCCAGATTTTTGAAGTTCATTTGTCTTAGTACTTTTTTTTTTTCCTTTGAATAGGGCTAAGTACATTTTTCTTTTTTTAATTTAATGAATAATAATTATATGTACTGTGTAAAAAATGATGTATGGAATAAACCTTAAGGCCATTTTAGGGAAGCAGTATAAGAAAAATGAAAATGAAAAGGAATAGAGAACAGAAAAAAGGAAGAAAGAAATGAAGGAGAGAGCAGAAGAGGCCTTGATTACAGGTGTTTGGTGAGTGGAGCACTGCCTCACCCCTCCAGGCTAGTGGCCAGCTGGTGTATGTGACTTATGTACCAATCATCAAGTCAGTGAAAAAGCAACAGCTTTCCAAGGGCTCCACACATCACACAGAGACCCTTGGACTGAGGGGTTAACACCCGCCATAGGAGAGGACTCCGGTGTTCACCCAGATCAGGTGGTCAGAACTATGCCATCCAAGATGGTAAATTTGAATAGCACCTTTGCACTTTCTCCAACTAAGCAAATGTACGAGACCAACCAGAGGGCACTCACTACTTACTTAAATGGATTACTCACACATTTGCATGTTTTGATGTAACTGGTAATTTCTAGTATCCTATCTGTCTCTGTGTTACATCATTTCATTTGTTTTGTGAAAAATACCTATGGCTTAAAAACCCTTCCTCTCCCCACCTTCCCCCTCCTCCCCTGCTGTAATACTCAGTTCTGCAACATTTCCTGATGTGATCTTGGGCACCTTGCATTAGAATCAACTGGTAAAGCTTGATAACTCTTCCCATGCCTGGGATCCACCCTCAATCTCTTGAAAAAGAAACTTTGAAGACATTCCTGAGTAACTTAAACTGTGAGAACTTTTGAGAGAAGAAAGCCCAGTTTTGATGCTTCTTGACCCATTTAGTGTTAACAATGATAAGGAAGACTTGAAAAAGATGTTGGTTGGCTGGGTCTACTATACTTGTAATATTTTAACTCAGGAAAGAACCTGAAAGCCTTCAAATTCCAGGTCTGAGAGGATAAAACAACCTGACTATCACACCCATAGAGGACAATTCAGTTCCTGTACTTGTGCTGGAATTGACCAAATTCTTCTGGACATAGCCTGCTCATCAGCAGTTCTAGTGAAATAATGACTATTAATAGCATTAAACCCACTTTCCTCCCTGGCCATTTCTTCCCACAGATTTCTTTTGGGAAGGAGGTGTTTGAATGAGGAACTTCTGCTTTATGTACAAAGGATGACAAAACATGGAAGAAGCCCAAGTGCCCATCGACCCACGAATGGATTAATAAATTGTGATACATGTGTACCATGGAATATTGTGCAGACTTAAAGAAAGATGGAGACTTTACCTCTTTCATGTTTACATGGATGGAGCTGGAACATATTCTTCTTAGCAAAGTATCTCAAGAATGGAAGAAAAAATAGCCAATGTACTCAGCCCTAATATGAAGCTAATCAATAGCTTTCATATGAAGGCTAAAACCCAATTATAGCACAAGAATATGGGGAAAAGGGCAAGGGAGGGGAGGGGAGGGGAGAGGATGGGTGGAGAGAGGGCAATTTGGTGGGATCACACCTATGGTGCATCTTAGAAGGGTACTGGTGAAACTTACTAAATGTAGAATACAAATGTCATCATATAGTGATTAAGAAAATGCCATGAAGGGTATGTTTAACAGTTGGATGAAAATATTTCAGATTGTATATGAAGTCAGCACATTGTGCCCCATGATTGCACTAATGTACACATTTATGATGTAATAAATTTATTAAAAAAATAAAGAAATATAACTCCATGTAAGACAAGCATCTGTAGAAGAAACTCTAAAATTCAAGACAAAAAATCTTACCAACACGACAGACATTTCATTATGACAAAGGCATCATTCTTCAGAAAGACATGGTGCCCTTATTTGTGTATAACCTAACATACATAGCAAGGTTGCATGATACATGGATATAAATTTCCCTATCTCACCAACAAGTGTTTGAAAATAAAATTTATAAAACACTACCACTTCCAATAGTATCCTAAAGTATTTTAAAAACTAGAAATTAATTTAACAGAAACTATGCTAGATCCAATGCCAATAACTTTGCTGAGAGACATTAAAGACTTAAGTAAATTGACAAATGCATTCGTTTTATGTAATGGAAAAGTAAATATTTGATAGGATGTCAATTCATTTCAAATCGGCCCTTGGACTCAACTTAACCTCAATTAAAATAATAGCAAGATCTCAAGTTTGGTAGATTTTAACAAGAATACCACACAATAGGATTAAGAAAAAAGAGAATTAGTCAGGATTGTTGTCAAACTCAACAATTAAGATTGCATGGTACTGAAGGGCTCTTCTACAAATGGAACTTTACCCTAGAAGTGAGAACAACGTAATCTGAACATTGTTCCCTCATATTAATTTGAATAAAGTTTAAAAAATATATAGACACAATAACTAAGAAAATGCCATGAATACTATGTTAACCAGGTTGATGAAAATATTTCAGATTGTATATGAAACCAACACATTGCACCCCATGATTGCACTAATGTACACAACTATGATTTAATATATAGAGAGAGAGAGACAAAGATAAATTAAACAACCTGGAGTAGTATCAGGGTAATTCAGTGGGGGAAGTAAGATCATTTCACAAAATTGGGCTATTCATATGAACTTTCACCTCCTAACCAGATAGTCACAGAACATGTGAGATGTAAAATTATGAATGATATGATTCACTTACTTGGGGACATTAGGTTGTTTATAGTTAGGGACTATCATGCATAAAAATCTTATGAACATTATTATTATTACATGAACATGATTGTATCATCCTTTTGCAGACACATGCATTCATTTCTCTTGAATGTATAATTAAGAGAGTGGAATTGCTTGGATTAATAAAAGGCATAGTTTAACTTAATTGAAATCAACCAAAAGGTTTTCCAAGCTACTGTGGCATAGTTGAAGTCAATCAATTTACTTATCAAAACACATAACATGGTATGTACTTTTAGTTTTAGTCATGATAAGAAGAACTTCCTAAAAATTCAAGCTTTGATCAACTGGAGAGACTACTAAAAAGACCAAAAGTGAGTACATGGACTTTGGGAGAAAAAGCTCAGAATATGTATATTTAAAAAAAAAAAACAACTTATAACTGAACTATATAAAGAACCAAAATGAATAAATAAAAGACAAATAATTCATAAAGGGGCAAAGGTTGTGAATTGTAACTTAATAAAATATATCTAAATGGTTGATAAGAATAGGAATAATGTTCAATAACATTACTCATCAGAGAAATGCAAATTGAAAGCACAATGAGATGCAATGAAACACTCACTAGAATAACTAAAATTAAAGACACACACAAAAAGACAAGTGTTGGTAAGTAAATCAATCAACGTCAACTATGTTACAACAGTGTGGAAAAGTTTTTAGTTGTTAGCAATGAAGTTAAACATATGCCTGAAATTTGTCCACTACATAATTGCCCTGGCTCCTAGTTATATGTTTAAGAGAAATGAGTGCACATGTAGACAAAAAAGGATACACTAAAGCTAATATGGTAACATTTGTAAGAGTTTAATTGAAATAGTTCTGAGCTGGAAACAACCCAATGTCCTAAAGCAGGCAAATAAATAAACAAACCATGGTATAGTCAAACATACTGCACAGTAATAATAATTTCTTAAAAGATTCTGGTAATTACAAATCTCAAAAATGTTGAGTAAAGAGGTAAAGTGCAAAGAAGTATGAGTCCATATTATTTAGTTTTATTTCTATGAAGATCTAACTAGGCAAACTAATCTATGCTAACAAAAGTCAGGGGTGGGGACGGAAAGATTATGGAGGAACTTTTTCTGATTAAATATCTGTGTTTTAATCTGGTTGATAGCTTCATGGATGGATGTGTGATACAATGTAGAGCTATATACATAATATTTTTACTTTATTCTCTGTATCTTAAATCTCAATAAAAATAATAATTTGGCTCCAAAATATTACCAATTATACTGTATATGTATTAGTTTCAAGTAAGGATTATTCTCTGAATACACACATGCATTCAATAATGCTAGCTACTGGCCAGGTGCAGTGGCTCACAACTATAATCCTAGCACTCTGCGAGGCTGAGGTGGGTGGATTGCTTGAGCTTGGGAATTCAAGACCAGCCTAAGCAAGAGCAAGACCCCATCTCTAAAAGTAGCCTGGCTTTGTGGTGGGCGCCTATATTTCCAGCTACTCCAGAGGCTGAGGCAAGAGGATTGCTTGAGCCCAAGAGTTTGAGGTTGCTGTGAGCTGTGACATCACAGCACCCTACCAATGGTGACGAAGACTGTCTCAAAAAAAAAAAAAAAAGAAAGAAAGAAAGAAAGAAATGCTAGCTATTATCCAGTTGCTTATGATTACATTAGAATAGAATGTCACCATATTTTTTTTTTGAGACAGTTTTACTTTGTAGAGTGCAGTGGCATCATAATTGACAGCAACCTCAAACTGTTGGGCTCAAGAGGTCCTCTTGCCTCAGCCTTAATGCCAGGCTATTTTTAGAAATGGGGTCTCACTCTTGCTCAGGCTGTTCTTGAACTCCTGAGCTCAAGGGTTCCGACCACCTTGGCTGCCCAGAGTGCTGGGATTACAGGCTGAGCCACCTCTCCCAGCCTACCACATTCTTATTGTTGAAACAGAAACTACCTATTAATTTTCAGTATTACCTACATTTGTTCTACAAAAGATCAGATGAAAACTGTTTGGGGACAGGCCCAAGGAATCCAGTACATTAAATGAGGTGCAGACAATCTTGACCTTGGGCCATTTGGTACTAAATAAAATAAGATATAACCAACCAGCAGGATAATAGAGTGCCAGAACATCCAAGATTTGACAATTAAGTTCACAAACTAGTCCTAGAGAAAGCTCTGTATACCTCACTGCTGAACATCATTGCGTTACCTTCAAAGTCCTCCTCTTGGCCATCTGGTGACTACAGTCATACTCAGCAATGAAGTTTGAAGCACTTTTTCTAGGATGAGTTAGCAAACTTAATTGTTAAATCTAATATGCATTTTCTCCATCCCTTAGCTAAGTATCGTGTTTAATTCTACAGCAGTTTTATATATAAAATATGTTATCTCATATATTAATAAAGAGTTTCCAGCCACACTCTCATAAAAACCCATTGCTCCAGCCTTTCCCCTGGTTTTCACTTTATATGTTCAGTTCCATGGTAAGAAGCTAGCAATGTCTCTCTTCATAAAAGCTTGAAACCCCATTTTCAATGTTTTTGGCTACTTAGGAAAGCTAAGAAAAAAAGATGAAACAGTGACTTCTAGAAAAGGTGGACAATGTGAATCAAGTCACCCGCTCTACTGAAAACAACTAGAACCACTCACTGTGTGCGCGCGCCTGTGAATGTGTGTTTCCTGCCCTGATATTAGAGAATTACCAGGGCAGGAAAAAATAGTAGCTAAAGATCTAAGAGAAAAAAAGTTCATGTGGGGCCACTTCTTTAGAAGTCTATGCTAATTTTGATATCTAACCCTGACAAGGACATTAAAACATAAAATTTCAGGCTAATGTCATTCATATGCATGGATGAAAAATTTATCATCACTTGCAACAAAATAGAAAATCAAAATGGTCATCATAAAAATGACAATATATGAAGTTGAGATACTTGAGATGATCAATGTGCTACTGTCGTTGGCTGGGATGTTCCCTAGAGTCGGCTGGACCGAGTAGCTGTATCATGGGGTTCCTCTTCTCTATAGCATTATTGATCTTCTGCCTAGTTTTTTAATACAACTTGAAAGTGAGGTATTGAGGTCTCCAATTACTGTTGCATTGCCCACTTCTCTCTTTGAATCTGCAATTGTCTCTTTAGGTAGTGCAGGGCTCTGTTGGTTGGGGTATATATGTTTGTAATTGGTGTATCTTCTTGATGCATTGAGCCTCTCATCATTATAAAATGTTCCCCTCTGTGAACGGTAATTTTTGTAAAGTCTATGTTGTTTGATATTAGTGTGGCCATGTGAGGTCTCTTTCAGTTGCTGTTTGTATGGTGCATCTTTTTCCTTCCTTTTACGTTCAATTTACTGGTATCTTTGAATCTAAACTATGCCTCCTGTGGACAGCAGATATTTATTTTGTTTTCAAAAATCAAATCTGACAACATCTAAATGTTGATCAGAATGTTTAATTCATTTACATGTAATGTTATTGATATAGTTGAATCTATAACTATCATTTGGCTTTTTGATTTCTATAGATCTCATCTTTTTTTCTTTGTTCTTTTACTGCCTTCTTTTGCATTAAGGGAATAGATTTTAGTATAATATTTTAATTCCCTTAACAATTTTTTACCATGTGTTTTGGAATATTTTCTCATTGGTAGGGCTTATCCATATATCTTAACTTATCAGAATATACTTTAGATTTACACTAATAATTACAGTGAGATAAAGAGACTTTAGTTCTATGCAGCTCTATTCATTCCTTTTATTTTATTATATTGTAGCTATATATGTTACAAATTCAATAATGCATTGGTATAATTATTACTTTATATAAATAATGTGTTATAGCATCTCAGAGGAAATAAGAACAAATATGTGTTCATATAGTTTATTACGTATTGTGCTAACCTTTTATTTTTCCATTTTTGTTTCTCTCCATTTCTCTTCCGTCTATTCCTGTGGATCTGAGTTGCCATGTAGTGTCATTTTCTTGCTATAAAACAGCTTTGTTTCCATCTGTTTCATTTGTGCTTTCAGTGTCAATATATTTTTATGTGTTATAGAATCAACAATGCCCTTGTAAAGGTCACTACAAAAATTTTGAGACAGACTGTGTTACTGTGTCATGGTTCATTATTTCACTTCTAAGAAACACAGTCAACAGCGTCCTTTCTGACTTGCCCAGGCAAGTTCTCATCTCCTCAGCTAATCGGTGCTGCTGGGGGGCTTTGTTTGTTTCTCTCTGTGCAGATTTTGTCTTTCTTGATTTTTGGATATCTCGAAACTTTTGTAATGACCCAATATACACATCACTTTTTATGCAATTGGCATTTAAATCAGTTAATAAAAGAAAACACAGAAATATGCAATTAGTCTTTTTATTTTTTAATTTCAGGTTAATATCAGGACACAAGTTACAATGTTTGCATTTGTTAGGTAGAGTCCCTGTTGTGGTTGGGTCCTGCACAAGAGGTGTGCCACATACTCTTACCTTGTGCCCATTAAGTGGGAGCACACCAATCCCCCTCCCCTTGCCCTCTTTCCCCTCCTTTGCTTCACCCCAAATTGAATTGAATGAGTTTTTCTCTTATATGGTCATGTATTAGATTGTCTACTGGTTTTATATTAGTATTCAGTACATTGGATACATGCTTTTCCATTCTTACAATACTTTACGAAGAACGTATTTCAACTCCATCCAGGTTAATACAAAAGATGTAAAGTCTCTATGTTTTTTAGGGCTGAATAGTAGTCCATGGTATACATACACCACAGCTTGTTAATCCATTCCTGGGTTGGTAGGCATTTAGGCTGTGTCCACATCTTGGCAATTGTTAATTGAGCTGTGATAAATAATCCAATACAAATATCCTTATGGTAAAATATATTTTTTTTCTTCTGGGTAGATGCCTAGTAATAGGATTATGAGATCAAATGGGAAGTCTAATTAGAGTCCTTGGAGGATTATCCATACTTCTTTCCAAAGAGGTGTATTAGTTTGTGGTCCCACTAACCATGTAAAAGTGTTACCTTCTCTCCACATCCATGCCAACATGCGCAGCTTTTGGATTTAGTGATGTGGGCAGTTCTCACTGGGGTTAGGTGATATCTCAGGGTGGTTTTGATTTGCAGTTCTCTCATGATTAGGGATGAGGAGCATTTTTCCAAATGTTTGTTAGCCATTTGTCTGTCTTCCTCAGAGAAGTTTCTGTTTGTGTCTCTTGCTCAGTGATAGATGGGATTGTTTGCTCGGTTCTTGTGGATTAATTTGCCTTCTCTGTGGATTTTAATTATTAAACCTTTATCAGAATAATAACATGCAAGTATCTTATCCCATTGCAAAGGTTAGCTCTTTGCTTTAATTGTTGTGCCCTCAGCTGTGAAGAAAGTTTTCAGTTTAATTAAGTCCCATTTGTTTATTTTTGTTGTTGTTGCAATTGCCACTGAAGTATTCTTTGTAAAATCTTTCCCCAAGTCTTTTATCTATATCAAGTCAATTTTTGTAAGTGGTGAAAGGTACCAGTCCAGTTTCAGTATTTTACATGTGGTTATCCCGTTCTCCCAGCACCATTTGTTGAGTAGGCATTCTTTTCCCCAGTGCATGTATACTTTGATTTGTTTTATCGAAGATCAGGCATAACTATAACAGACTGGTTTTATATCTTGGCTTATATTGTCTTTTATAATTACCTAAATGATCGTATTTAATGATTCTTGTTGTTTTTTATGTGGATTTGAATTATTATGTGTTATCACTTGTATTCAACCTGAGTAACTTATTTTAGCATTTCTTATAAGGTAAGTCTGCTGACAACAAATTCTTTAATTTTTTTTTAATCTAGGGATATCTTAATTTTACCTTCATTTATGGATAGTTTTCTGTATATAAAATTCTTATCAGGATTTTTTTCCTTATAATATATCATCTTACTGCCTATTTGCCTGTTCTATTTATGAGAATAAATTAACTGGTAATTCATTAAGATTTACTTATACCTAGTGAATAATTTTCCATATTATTTCAAAAGTCTCTCTTTGTCTATGTTGAACTGATGTACTTCATCTCTGTGTTGATATGTTTTAAGTATTTAGAGTTCACATAGTTTCTTGAATGTGTAGATTAATACTTCTCATCAAATTTGGAAAGATTTTAGCCATTATTTCTTGAGATTTTTATGCTCCTTTCTTTGTTTTTATGATGTTGTGCTTAATGGTGTCCCACATTTCTCTGAGGCTATTAGTTTTACCTCATTTTGTCTTCCTGTATTCATGTTGAGAAATCTTTTTAAATCTATCTTTACTTCACCACTCTTTCTTTTGCCAGCTCAAATCTACTGTTGAAAGCTTTTAGCAACTTTTTTTTATTTCAGTTATGATATTTTTCAACTCCAGATCTACCATTTAAAGAATAATTTTTATCTTTTTATCATTATTTTCTATTGGATGGGCCATTGTCATCATACTTTAATTCTTTAAATATAATTTCCTTTAGCTCCTTGAATCTATTTATAGTAGTGCTTGAAAGGCTGCTAAGTCCGGCATGTGGGCCCTCTCAAGAGCAGTTTCCATTGCCTGCATCTTATCTTTGAATGAATCACATTTTTATGCTCCTTTGAATGTTCTGGACTTGACTTTTTCATTACTTTCTTTCATATTGCTCATGCATGTCTTTGGTCTTGAGCTATACAACATGGCCTCAAGTTACCATGAAAGTTGTCTCTAGACAATGTTAACTTGCAATATTTAAGAGCCAAGTGATTTCTTTTCAAAAAAGGATATAAGCATTATTAAGATTGAATTAGCCTTCGTGTAAGGGTACTACAGCAGTTTTTACAGTCCTGCATAGTAATATTCTAGGGTTTCTCTAATACAAGTACTTTTAGGACTGAGAGTTGTTAATTTCCTATGGAATACAGAAAAAAAAGCTGAATGGATGGCAAGAGACATTATATACATAGATAAAAAGACTAAGTAGCACAAAGATGTTGATGCTCCCTAAATTAATCTATGAACTTAATACAATCATAAAGAATATATCAGAAAGTTTATCTTTTTGTATATGACAAATCTGTTCAAATGATTTTCTGGAAGATATATGTGAAATATTAACTGCAAAATATTTTTTAAAGTAACATTATGCCATAAGTGAAAATTACTTTAAAGATTTAATGTATTTTAAAGAAGCAGAAATACTACATGAATCAGTGGTAATTAAGGGTATGATAGAGACTGCATGCTACATCAGTGGAGAAAGAATTAAAAGCATTGGGGAAATTATTAACCATTGGGGAATAAAATTAGATTCCTATATCAATATTACACATCGAAGTTATAGATGAATTAAAGATATAAATAAGAACACTATGATAAATGAAGATGCTAATTCTGTTATTCAAATTTTCAAAAAAAAATTATATATGATCTTGCCAAAGTAAAAAATATTGTGTAACATCAGTATAAAAAAAAATTAAAAACCCCTATCACATTTGGAATATATATGAGGGCAAAGAATCAGAATCATTAAAATGCTAGGGAATGATGGAGCAGCGAGAGGGAAAGAGGGAAGGAGATGGGGTTTTAAGGTGTATGGCACACATCTTGGGGGGCAGGACACAACTATAAGAGGGACTTTACTAGCAAATGTGAACAGTGTAACATAATTATGTGTACCTTCAATGAACCTGAACCAATTAATTAAAAAAAGCCAAATTATATTTCAAAAAGAATAATTAAAATGCACATTTTCCCCTTAAATTAAGATAAAATCACCAGTAAGAAGTTGGACAAAGAAGAAAAAAATTAACAAAGGAAGAAGTGCAGAGGAAGGAATTTTACATCGTCAATAATTAATAAATGCAAATGAAAAGAATCAAATATAAATATTACCTTAAACTCTGGAGATAACAGCTAATGAAGCTCCAAATTTGGAGAAAATAACTTTTTACAGTACCAGCATGGGCATAAGTCAGTATATTTTCTGTGAGAGAATTGACTGTACATATCAAAAGTATGAAGACATTTACCACCCATTGATTGAATAGTTACATTTCAGAAATCAATCATAAGGAAACAATCATGAAAGTATAACAGATTTAGCTATGAGTATGCTTATTGTTACAATAGTGAAAAAGATAGAAGTATTTTAAGTAGACTGCAAGAATAATATATACAACCATTAAAAAGAAAACACTAGATGATATTCCTGGCATAAAACAATAAAATTTGTGTTAAATCATCTATGATAGAATCACATTAAAATGTGGCCATGCGTCCAATCAGCAGTAGAAAATGTATGCATGTGATTTTCTTCTCCTTTTGCCTACTTGCTTTTTTGCTAGCATTTTAACAATTAACATATAAAATAAGTGGAAAAAGTTATTGCCAACTTCATTATTAATATATGCCTTTTTCATAGACAGGCTTAAACTTGCAAGTGGGTATGTCGCTGTGTATCGATGTTCTGCATCAGAGTCTGGATGGCAGTAATTCTAATCTCAGTTACATCTCGCAGGGATTTTATCTCTTTGATCTTCCTGCCCACCAAAAACATGGTGCTTAAAAAATTAAAAAAGAACAAAAACAAAAATCAGTACATTTCAAGGTATTCAATTTTTGCTGAATTTAGCCTCTTTCAGTTTCCTTTCACCCTGACACATGCAATTTAATTCCCCTTTTAGCAGCAGTAAATTCTCCAGTGCTAGAGAATTTAGACAGCTTCTCCATGAGAGCCCTTTATTCTCCCTTTTGTTTAAATGGAGTCATAGGCAATGATTACAACCTAGAAATCTCCACAGCTCTTTGTTGCTTCAAGGGTGGTGTTTTGTTCTTTAATTAGAATATAAGCTTCTTGAGCATTGGAACAATGCAATGTTTTTAGATTCTTTTTCTTGGCTAATGATAATAGTGTTTTGCAGGAAATAGACAAAGAAGGTAGATACCAAGGGGGAAAAATTATAAAATCCATCAGAAAATGTCATTTCCAAAGTCTACAGGAAGACTGTACTGTCCTAGTCTATCATAGGATGTGTTTCTGATATTTTTCCCTCTGTATCATGATTTCTTAGGTAGCACAACTCCCACCTGGGCCTAGAGTAAATGCTTTGAGGTCAGGGCAAATGCTCTACTCACTCTACATTTTCAATCCCCAATACCTCAAAGCATAGAATGATCATTAAATAAATAAATGTATGAATGGATGTGTCAATGGATTCTATAATAGCACTGGCTCTACCACTTACCAACTCTCTAATTTAAGACAATTAAGTCTTTGAGTTGAATTTCCTTGTGTGTTTAATAAAAATATCACCACTGCTTCATAACATCAGGAGGATCAAATGGGGTAAGAACCCATACCATGTCATTTATTTACTACTATTTTATGAGATACTCAAGAAATGTACATAAATGATTACAATTCTATCATTAATACTAAATCCAAACTCCATATGTAAAACACTCCCTTTACAAAAAATTTTATACAGGGTTAAGCAACTTGTTTGTGTTTTATTCTTATTTTCACTATCTTCCCAACCACACTATCACTGATGCTGCTATACTTAAAATTCTTCATAAAGACACCATATCATCATTCCTAACACGTACATACACAAAATTTGGCAGTTCATTTCTTCTTTATTAGATTGTGATGTTCTCCAGAAGACATTGTCTTGCTTACATTTATGCTCTCTGGATTAAATATTATCTATGAAGGTAAGCCTAGGTTACCTTTTAATGCATGCTAGGCGCTCAATACATTTTTTAATGAAAAAATGAAAATGAATTAAAGACAAGTTTCAAATGTCTCCTACGCCCGCTCCCAAAATATGTAATTAATCTTGGCATAGTTTGTAATGTTAGAAGTGACATGAAAATGATTGATAAGAGCTATACTATTAAAGCTGACCCAACCATTTTTCTGGGTTCTATTTCCCTAGTTTTTGTTCTGGAACTGAACTTTGGCAGGTACGAAGTGTGTTCTAGTTATTCACTTTCATCCTGTGGAGGGAAGATCATGGGACTTCAAAATTAATCTTGACAGATATGACAAATGGGGGTTGCCATTTCACACCTAGAGCGTGAATATTTCAATGGCAAAGAGTCAGAAACTGTTAATTAAAAAATGGGTATTGTTAATTGGACCTAGTGTTGTGGTTTTGTCAGCAGCTTCAGACCCTTTCAGACCTATTTCAGGGGATCCTATGGTCTGATAAGATAAATGTCTTTTCTTTCTGTTGTGGATGATAGTAATTATGACCTAGAATTTTTTTCTTTTACCTATCTATATATATAGAACTAACATGATGAACCAATATACATATATACACACACACACACATATATCTGGAATTTTGTAAAGTGGAAAAAAACACTGGCATTAAAATTCATCTCAATAGTTTTCCTTTTATCACAATCCAAAATATCCATCTGACACAGTGATAAAATAGATACTTCACAATCTTTTGCAACGTAAAGGTCAGGATAGTCAAGAAAACTAATAAGGTTATAATTTGGAAGATTCTTTTTACACCAATTTAAAAAAAATAATTTGCTTACAATGTAGAAATATTTGGTGTAAAATAAACTTTCATTTTCCATTAGATTATTTCAGTCTATAAATGCTCGATTCTCCAATTTTTTTGCCATCAAGATGTATAAAAATGCATAACTGATACTATATAATATTTTAAAGTGTAAATAGTTCTATAGACAATGGAAAATAATGTTTAGAAGGAATTGTGTATATGATGCAATATTAACTCAGTTAATGTTAACCTATTTCTTCCATTAATATCAATTTTGCCAAATAAAACACAAAAAGCCTAAAATATTTACTTAAATCTGAAATTCCATTTTAAAATAGTTCTGTGGTCCAAGTAGGCTAACTGTAGTATTATCTCATAATATTTCCACGTCTTTAATGAGTGTGAGGAATCTTATCAGTGTGAATTTATACAGGGTTGTTTGAGGCCCGGGGGAGAGGGTGGGAGGGACAACGTGAAGAGCCAGTTGCTTTAGACAACTTGTCACTTTCATTGTTTTACTTTTTGAGGATTTTCTGATTCAGTTATTTTGGGAGCCAGTGGCCAACATACTGCAGGAAAAAATCACCCTGAAAGCACTCAGAGTGTGTACATTTGAAGACAAAACATTCTTCCTTCTTATTGGTTAGGTATTTATTAAACCAAGCAAATGTCATTAACATAGTGAAACTGTTGAGGTCAGTGGTGCCAGTTTTCAAGTTGACCTTGCCCAGACTTCACTCTATTTAATTTCCTCTGAATTGTTCCTCCTAGACCCTTTTACTTTCCCTCACAAAATTTCTCACAATTTTTAATTACATACACACACACCTTACTATGCTGTGTAAAATAAAGTAACACATCACTTTTATTTTATGTACACGTGTGAGTAACAATGTCTGCACAGTATCTGGCATAGAGTTCATGTTCAGAAATTTCTTGTTGAATAAGTATATAAATTAAAGAATGAAGCAATGGGAGTTCTGAGATTTTGTGTTAGCCTGGGAAACTTGAAAAATGTAAGTTAATATGATCACTCACATTATTTGCTCATAATCATTACCTAAATTGTTATGAAAATTATACAAAGGCAATGGAAACTATTGAAGAAACGGTTATCTTGAGGTATCTGACCTATATTTCAGAGTAGAACAGGACACTATTGAAATTCTTAAAATTTTAATTTACATATATACTCCAAACCAAAGTGAAGCAAAACAGTAACATAATGAGCAAATAAAGAAGATTCTTACAATAAATATGGTAACCCATTTCTCTAGTAATCTGTGGTAATAAATAAGACTTATATTTAGAACATTTCTCTCTCTCATTGCACATTTTCATTTTACTCTTTTACAGCTAACTAATACGCATCAAATACAATCAAGTCCTTCCAACTAGGGCTCAAGTCCATTACAACCTACTGAAGCCATCACAATGATACTGCTCATGTCTGACCTATAACTTTCAGCTCCTGAGTTATGCGTGCCTTCTGGAGTTGCTAGCAATGGGGCCATTAATATCAATGAAAGAGAGGGTTTTTTACTGTAAGATGTATTAGCTAGAAAATAACTAATTCAAGGGCATTTGAGCAAGATGGCAGCCGAGTAACAGGTTCTGTGCAACTGGGAGCAGTGAGATTGGGGAGAGAAGACTCCAGGCATCTCTGGCTGGTGGGTTCTCCCCAGAAACTTCTCTTTGGTGACATAGGGAGTTAGCAAGAGACTTCTGGACCCCACGAGGAGGACAAAAGTGGTGGCAAATTGGCAAGTGGTAGGTGGATTTGTTCAGTCAGAGGCTGCCCACATCTGTAACCATAGCAACAGTGAGACTGCAAGCAGGAAAAGCCTTACCTATGGTCTATTTTGTTTTTTGTGGACTTGAGCACTTGATTGAACTGCCTTGGGAGATCTTGGGTGGGTGTGCAGACAAATTTGGGCATTGTCTGGGGCTCCGGACTGAGCCGCTGAGCCAAAAAGGAGCAATGTCCTTCAGCTGTGGGCCACCCTGCAGGTTGCAGTGCACTGATTGGCTGGGAGACCTTGGGCGACTAATCTAGCGACTGAGCTGCCCAAAGACAGGGATTGAGATGCTGGGGAAGAGCGGAGATCTAAGTGTTTGGCAGATTATAGCCTTGGCCCTCAGGGGCATAGAGTGAGAACAGTTTTGGTGCACTGGATAAGCAGGCAACCATGCCTAGAGATATCCCAGTGGTAATTGCTTTCCTTGGAAAGCATCTGCTTAGCCAAGGTTCACAGTTGGAGAGTCTTTTAAGTAGGCTGAGGAGACATCTGGGCTCCCAAACCTGCAGGGGTCTGAAATTAGCAGATGCCTCCAGTCTCCATCTCGTACAGCTGTATCAATATTGTAATTAATATCTCATACCTCAGAAGATCATCTGTTGCACAGACAATATTCAGGAAAATATATATACTATTTGGATTTTTGGTTTTGGGGTTCTTGTTTTATTGTTTTGCTTTTTTTGTCTTAATTTCAACATTTTTCCTCTACTTTTTTTCTTTTTTTGTTTTTGTTCTTCCCCCCCTTTTTTCACTGTTCTAGTTTAAATACAATCTTCCATTTTTGCCTTCTTTAATAATTAGAATTTCATTTTTGTAAGTGTTTCTTCCCCTATTATCTGTTTTTCCCCCAATTTTATCCCATAAGAGTTTTTGTTAGTTTGTTTCACTTTGATTTGTAGTATTTTTGTCTTTCCTCTCTACCTGTTGGAGGTGGAATACACTGTCTAATCAGGCTGGCAAAGAGCTGTTGATTTCAAGGGAACCACACAACCCAGCACCCCCAGAGGTTGGGAGTTTTTAAAGTTGGATCAAAGTACCCTACCATACACCTATATTACTCCTGTCTTCTCTTCTTTTGGTGCTTCTCTTATTTTTGTCCATTTCCTTTTACTCACCTCCTCTTCTTTCTCTTTAAAATCTTTTTTCCCCTTTTTTGCTCTTCAACCTTCTCATCCTTTTGGTCCCATATCAAAAGGACTCATTAAAATTTTAGGCCAGAAGCACAGAAATTTAGAGTAAGAGAAAGTGAAAGGAAAATTAGGGCAAAAAAACAGACACAAGAAACCACTCATGAAGAAGAATCAGCAGAAAAACTCTGGTAACATGAAATACCAGTCTAGAGAAACCCCTTCAAGGGACCATAAGGTAGCTAGAGCAGAGGATTCTACCTATAAAGACATGTTAGAAATGACAGAAGGGGAATTTAACATACGATGATGAAGACAATGAAAGAAAATGCTGAGAAAGTGGAAAATAGCCAAAAGGAAATCCAAAAAACAGAATCAAATAAGAGATGAATGATATGAAGAATATAGAAAGGATATAGCAGAGTTGAAAGAACTGAAGCAGTCAATTAGGGAACTTAAAGATGCAATAGAAAGAATCAACAGCAGATTAGATCATGAAGAAGAATCTCAGAGGTAGAGGATAAAGCTCTTGAGATAACTCAGATAGTTGAAGATGCAGAAAAGAAGAGAGAGAAAGCAGAACATTCACTGACAGAATTATGGGACTTTATAAAGCATTCAAAGAAATGAGTTATGGGTATCCCAGAAGGGGAAGAAGAATGCCCCAGGGGAATGGAAGCCATTCTAGAGAATATTATAAATGAAAATTTCCCAAATATCACCAAAGATTCTGGCATACTCCTTTCAGAGGGATATCAGTCCCCTGGTTGCCTCAACTCAAATAGAGCTTCCCCAAGACACATTGTGATCAATCTATCTGAAGTAAAGACAAAAGAAAAGATTTTGCAAGCTTCCAGGAGTAAGCACCAACTGAACGGGACAAATCCATCAGGGTGACCACAGGCTTCTCTAATGAAACTTTTCTCACCAGAAGACAATGATCATCTACCTTCAATCCACTTAAATAGAATAATTTTTAGCCCAGTATTCTATATCCTGCTAAGCTAAGCTTTAAAATTGACAGAGAAATCAAATCTTTTACTGATATGAAAATGTTGAGGAAATTTGCCATAATAAGACCAGCTTTACAGGAAATACTTCAACCCCTTCTAGACACTGCCATCACAATGGACCTTTAGCAAAGTAAATACCCAGAAAATAAAGGACAGAACCTAGCTACCACAATGATGCAAAAGATAAAACTAAGCAATGGACTTTCACAAAATAAAATGAATAGAACGCACCACACTTACTAATTATCTCAATAAATGTCAATGGCTTGAATTCCCCAGTAAAGAGGCATAGATTGACTGATTGGATTAAAAAACACAAGTCATCTATTTGTTGTCTACAGGAAACACACCTCACATCAAAAGACAACTTAAAACTCAGAGTTAAGAGATGGAAGTCAATTTTTCAGGCAAACAGAATTCAGAAGAAAAGAAGGTTGCAATCTTATTTGCAGATACATGTGGATTTACTAAAGTCAAAAAAGACAATGATGGTCACTTCATATTGGTCTAGGGAAAAATACAACAAGACATTTCAATTCTAAATATTAAATATTTATGCACCCAATTTAAATGCTCCCAGATTCTTGAAACAGACCTTAGTTAGTCTGAGCAATATGGTATCCTACAACATGATGATAACAGGGGACTTTAATAACTTTCTCTCAGAGCTGGACAGATCCTCTAAACAGAAATTAAACAGTTGGGTACAGGAAGAAATAAAAAAGAAAATCATTAACTTCCCTGAGTATAACAACAATGAAGATACAAGTTACCAAAACCTGTGGGATACAGCAAAAGCAGTCCTGAGAGGAAAATTGATCACTTTAGAAGCCTACATTTGAAAAACAGAAAGAGAGCACATCAACAAACTCACAAGCCATCTTATAAAATTGGAAGAAAAAGAACAATCTAAGTCTAAATTCAGCAGAAGAAAATAAATATCCAAAATTAAATCAGATATTAATGAAATTGAAAACAAAAGAATTATTCAGAAAATTAAAAAAACAAGTTGGTTTTTTGAAAAAATAAATAAAATAGACTAACTAGAAATAAAAAAGTAAAATCTCTAGTAATCTCAATCAGAGATTGAGATATGATAAATGATAAAGGGGAAATAACAACTGATGCCACAGAGATACAAGAGATTATCTCTGAATACTACAAGAAACTTTATGCCCAGAAATTTGATAATGTGAAGGAAATGGATCAATATTTGGGAATCACACCCTCTCCCTAGACTTAGCCCAGATGAAATAGATCTCCTGAACAGACTAATTTCAACCCCTGAGATCAAAGAAATAATAAAAAATCTCCCAAGAGAACAAAAAAATGCCCTGGTCCAGATAGCTTCATACCAGAATTCTATCAAACCTTCAAAGACAAGCGTATTCCTATATTGCAGAAATTATTCCAAAAAATTGAGGAGGAAGGAATCTTTTCCAACATGTTCTATGAAGCAAACATCACCCTGATACCAAAACCAGGAAAAGACTCAACTAAAAAGAAGAACTTTACACCAATTTCACTAAAGAACATAGATGCAAAAATTCTCAAAAAATCCTAGCCAATAGATTATAGCTTATCATAAAAAAGTCATACATCATGATCAAGTAGGTTTCATCCCAGGGATGCAAGGCTAGTTTAATATACGTAAATCCATAAACATTATTCACTATATCAACAGAAGCAAAAACAAAGCCCATATGATCCTCTCAATAGATACAGAAAAAGCATTTGATAAAATCCAGCATCCTTTTCTAATTAGAACACTGAAGAGTTTAGGCATGGGTGGCACATTTCTTAAACTGATTGAAGCTGTCTATGATAAACCCACAGCTAATATTTTACTGAATGGAGTTAAACTGAAAGCTTTTCTACTTAGAACTGGAACCAGACAAGGTTGACCTCTGTCGCCGTTACTATTCAACATAGTGCTGGAAGTTCTAGCCAATACAATTAGGCAAGACAAGGAAATAAAGTACATCCAAATGAGAGCAGAGGAGGTCAAAGTCTCCCTCTTTGCTGACGACATGATCTTATACTTAGAGAACCCCAAACACTCAACCACAAGACTCTTGGAAGGCATCAAAAAATACAGTAATGTCTCAGGATATAAAATCAACGTCCACAAGTCATTTGCCTATGTATACGCCAACGAAGCCAAGATGAGAGGCTGATTAAGGACACTACTCCCTTCACCATAGCCCCAAAGAAAATGAAATAGTTAGGAATATACCTAATGAAAGAGGTGAAGGACTTCTCTAAAGAAAATTCTGAAACCTTAAGAAAGGAAATAGCAGAAAATTCTAACAAATGGAAGAACATAACATGCTCATGGCTGGAAATAATCAACATTGTTAAAATGTCTATACTTCCTAGAGCAATCTACCAATTCAATGCCATCCCTATTAAAATACCAACATCCTATTTTCAAGAGTTGGAAAACATGATTCTGCATTTTGTATGGAACTAGAAAAAAACCCTTAGTAATGAGGGGTTTTTAGGCAGTTCTTAGTAATGAAAACAAAGCCGGAGGTATCAGCCTACCAGATTTTAGGCTGTACTACAAGGACGTAGTGGTCAAGACAGCATAATACTGGTGCAAAAATAGAGACATATACATTTGGAATTGAAGAGAAAACCAGGAAATGAAACCAACAACTTACAACCACCTAATCTTTGATCAAACAAACAAGAGCATCCACTGGGGGAAAGACTCCTTATTCAATAAATGGTGATGGGAGAACTGGATATCCATATGTAAAAGATTGAGACTGGACCCACACTTTTCTCCACTCACAAAAATAGATTCCAGATGGATAAAGGACTTAAATTTAAGGCATGAAATGATAAAAATCCTCAAAGAAAGAATAGGAAAAACACTGAAAGATATCAGCCTGGGCAAAGACATTATGAAGAAGACTGCCATGGCAATAGCAACAACAGCAATAATAAAAAATGGGATTGAATTAAACTGGAAAGCTTCTCTATAGCTAAGGAGACAACAACCAAAGCAAATAGACAACCTACCCAATAGGAAAGGATATTTACATATTTTGAATCAGACAAAAGCTTAATAACTAGGATCTATACAGACCTTAGATTAATCCACAAGAAAGCCCAACAATTCTATACATCGATGGGCATGGGACATGAATAGAACCTTCTCTAAAGAAGATAGATGAATGGCTAGCAAACATATGAAAAAATGCTCATCATCCCTAATTATTAGAGAAATGCAAATTAAAACCACCCTGAGATATTCTCTAACCCCAGCAAGAATGGCCCACATCACAAAATCTCAAAACTGCAGATGCTGGCATGGATGTGGAGAGAAAGGAGCACTTTTAGAGTTAGGGTTACAACCTAATACAACCTTCTTGGAAGGAAGTATGGGGAAACCTCAAAGAACTCAACCTAGACCTCCTGTTTGATCCTGTAATCCCATTACTGGGCATCTATCCAGAAGGAAAAAAAAAAACCTTTTATTATAAAGACACTTGTACTAGACTATTTATCTCAGTTCAATTTACAATCACTAAAATGTGAAAACAGCTTAAATTCCCTTCAACCCAAGAGTGGATTGGCAAGCTGTGGTGTATGTATACCATGGAATACTATTCAGCCATTAAAAAAAAATGGAGATTTTGCAGCATTTATTAACCTGGATGGAAGTGGAAAATATTATTCTTAGTGAAGCATCACAGAAATGGAGAAGCATGAATTCTATGTATTCAACTTTGGTATGAGGACAATTAATGACAATGACATGGTGCGACATCAGTGAAGGGGAGAGCAGACAGAGAGAGAAAGAGGGAGGGGCTGAAGGAAAGGAAAAGAAAAAAAAGAAAAGAAAATAGTGACTAATTCTCACATAAATTGGATATAATTTTGACCAAAGTTCATTATTTGAATATTAATTTTTAATTCAACTTGTTAATATGTTGTTTAGGATATTGCATCCTCATTTATAAGTGAAATATGTTTGTAATTCCCTTTATAATAATATATTTGTTCTAATTTTAATATCAGGTATGTCCAGATGGAGTAGAATGATTTTGAAGTATTTCTTCTTTTTCTATTATCTATAAGATTTGGCATGATCTGTTTTTGAAATTATCTTCTATTTTCATTCATAAATATTAGTTGTCTATTTTTTGAGACTTTGAAAAAAAAAGAAGAAGTTAACTGTTGACTCCATACTGAACCTCAGAGTCAAAGCATTCTATTATAGACATACTTTTATCTGAGAATGTGAATGTTACTCTTTTTGCATTATTATTATTGCTCAATTAAAAAAAAAGAAAATCACTCATTCATTTTATATGTACTCCTAGCCACTAACAAATCATAATAACTATGGGTCTGTATCAGGCTAATTTGTGTTCGATCTTTTCATCTAAGAGAGAAAGATTCCATATCTTATTGCCAATGCCCTGAGCTAAGAGAGACCCCAAATAGACCTACTTATAACTGAATGTTAGAGACCAGAAGAATGCTGATAAATGTTGAACTGGAAAGGTAGAATTTCATAAAGCTTTTGTCTATAATCCTCCAAGTAGGGTGGTTGGTTCTGCTGCAGAGTTAATTAGCATACATGTGGAAGCAGTTTATGGATGTGGTTTAATCCCAAACAAATGTGAAAATAAGCTCCCATTGTTCTGTAAAATGATTTACATTCATTATCATCTACTTTAAAAAAAAAGCACATGCTTTTCAAAAAATCATTATTCCCTCCAGAAAATCGGTGAATAAAGCATTTCCATATTTGTACTTTTGAAAATTATGTATTTTCCAGGCAAGGCCATATATCTTCAAATTGAAATAAGTATAAGCTTTTGTCTCAAGCTATGGCTTCCAAACTTGATCCAGATACAGAGACATTACTGAATGACATAGGATTCATGAAGTGAGGCAACAGATTTAATTGACTATGCATCATTAAAAAAGCAAACTTGCTTTACGACTTCTTATAAAAGACATTTTGGAACTTCATTGAATAAAATGAAATAAAAATCTCATGATGGAAGTAGCACTAATATTACTCTGACCATGAAATAACAAGTCTGATACGTCAATACGTCTGGTAAAACTGGCTCACTGTTTGTGTCCATGGTTTGCGGTGGACACTATTTGGCGAGAGAGAGAGTCGTACTTTATAGTTGTAATAATGAATAATACTGTAAAGAAGTTTGACAGCTCACAGGAACCCCCTATCAAAATGAACATACCACGAACTGTATTGGCTGCCTCAGGATTCTCTGAGATAATCCAACTGGGATTGTCAGAAGGAAAATGGAGTTTCCCCACTCCTGGTCACCTTAAACTACTTAAACTTAAAACTATGTTAAAACTCCAGTGACTTATAGGGATGGTGGGTATGGCCATATTTACTCAGTGATATTCCGTTTGTAAAGCACTTGATCAACTTACACATGCTTCAGATATAAGCCTTTATTTAATCAACAAATACTTAGGGTACTGACAATGTGCCAGGCATAGGAGTAACCATTTGATAGAGTAGTGAACAAGATGGTAGTGTTTCTAGACCTCAGAGGGCTATGGCCTTATAGGGGAAAGAGTTATATAATATGGAAACTATTAACTGCAGGATAAACTTTACAATAAGGAAATTACAGGGTAGTTATTATCCACTGTACAGTCACCTAGCTGCAGGTGGTGAGCTGCATGTGCTTCAGGCATGACTTGTCAAGGTAACTCAGTTGAGAACGGATGGGATGAATAGCTGGTAATCCAGGAGAAAACAATAGTACCCCCAAGAGATGCTTTTAGGAATGAATAGTACTGCTCGTAGCTGGAATTTCAAGTTTAAATGAGAAAGGTTAGTGATGCAGGATGCTGGAGAGATAAGTAGGGGGTCATTCCCAGAGGCAGAGTAGGACTTTCTTCTCCATTCTGTCTTAACAACTATTTGCTTACACCAATGCCACCTTTCTGTGATGTTTATGACCTCTTCACTGTGTGCTGAGCAGCACAGTGTAACTTTAGCACATATATGAATGCTAAAGCTACCCGCCTCTCTACAGAATTTTGGGAATAATTAATCTGTCTTAAACCCCTTCGAAATCTGTTGGTTATGGCAGACTTACAACAAAGCACCCATCTCTGATTAATCTGATGGATCATGTTTGTTCTTACAGTAGAGGCCCAGCTGCTACTGGGGTAAGTTGCTGGAGTAAGGCCACTAGTGCCTGGTCAAAGTTTCCCATGTTTAATATGAAAATACAGCACACCCATACTCTAGTAAGTCCACTCACATTTTGTTTTCCCCAGCAGACAGCTAAGGTATGGTTGTCTTTGGTGGCAGATACCTGAGGGCGGGTTTAGAGTGACCACACAAATTTAAATAAGGCAAATTTGCACAGGGAAAGGGCAAATCACACGGCAACTACACAATTTATTTGATATCTGAAAACTTGATTTACTGGACCCGGAATTGGTTTTGGCACTCAGACATGGACTTTAAGTATGTTCTTCTTCCAGGCCTTGCTCCTGTCGTCAGAGTGAGCGTGGGGTTACTGGGAAGCGTCATTGCTTGCAGGAGCAGACACTGCAGGGGAACTGGGTCATGCTGGGGACAGCTCTGTAGAGAACTACACTTCCAAGGGTGTTATTAGAAGGAGTCAGTTTGAGACTTTTAAGAATACTCTGACCCCTTGAGTCTCCTCTAAGCGCCATCAATAGAAAAGAAAGTCCGCTTCTAATCAAAACTCATAGGTGTTCTTACAGGTGCAGGAAAACAGCTAGTTTTGTGAAGACACTTCCTGCCAACAGATTCACTGTAATGTTTCCCTTCTCAGGCCTTGAAATGAAAGCCTCTGAGAAGGCTCCCCACGGCTGTCCCAGACTTTTAATCTCTGCATTTCACTTAGGGGTAGAAGTGGGCATTTCCATAGTGATGCAGAGACTAGAGACACCATTATTTGGGTGGCACCAACTAATAAATCAAGAATTTCCTTTGGATCTCAATTCCCTGCTTATTTTGGCCAGCCGTCTTGCAGAGCCAAATATTACAAGTGACACATCTTTTTCTTTGTTATTTGTTTTGTTTCTGACAGTCTTTAAATTCTCTTTGTTAAAGAGGACTTCATGAGCAGAAAACTTAGATGTAGCTCTGAGAACTAACTTTTCCTGACTTTAAGAACACTTTAAATCAATAACAAATCTCTGGCAATTTTCTCATTTCTTACCTTCCTAAGTAGGAAGAGAACACCTGTTTCAAATTCAACAATAATTTGTATAATGAATTTTCATTTAATTTAGACTAGAGCATTAGTTGATTTCCCTTTTACCCCTGAATGTGAAAATCCCTTACAACTTCCAAGGTGAGTTATTTTTATTGGTAAAAATTGGTGAGGGAGGTGTTTTTGCCACTCGCTATATAAAGTAACTTTTATTTCTTTTCCCTTTCTTCACTTTTTACCACTGTGACTCAATGGAAAAGACAACTGAAATCAACCCTCCTCACACATACATACCTATAAAGAAGGAAAATATATTTTATGCATATATTTTTCTCATTGACCTTCACAGTGCTAGACAGGGTTTTGTTTTTTTAAAACAAACTTAATCATGTGATTCCACTGCTAAAAGTTCTTTGTAGATCTTGTAAGAAAAATAGTCCTTTTCATCATTACATGAAAATAAAGAAGTTCTCAATCCATTCTTATAGAAATATTAATAATAATAAACATTTGTGTGAAGTCACTGTGCTAAGTACTCAAAATGAATTGAAAATGAAATGATCCTATATTCTAGTCTATATTCTAGGAAAAAAAGACTAATTGCACTTGGTTTGCAGTAACAAGTAATCAAGAGATCTAGTTTTCAAACCATCTTAATCTGTCCAACAATTCTGCACCAATAACCATGTGCCTGAAGGCCAGCCATGGCAGCAGCCTCCGTCCCCTGGCCCTGCTTCTCTGAGTCCCCCCAAAACAATAGCCACATTGCAGTAACCAACCCTGCACGCCTAAAGTTCACCCTGAACATGCCAGGTACTGAAAGTGTGTCAATCCCCGAGATTCATACTTCCTTAAACCCCTAATAGTTTGTTAAGGGAGTTATATTTTATAAGAACCATTCTCCTTTGCTTACCAAGCAGTTAACTTTGGATTTTTGTTTAGATATGAAGTGATGGCCTCTTTTTTCAACAGGACTAATTGATTTCATCCTCATAATAGTGCTAGAAAATAACACCATTATGTGCCCATTTTACAGATAAAGAAATAGTCAAAGAAACAGTAGCACCCAACATCATGTAACAAATAAACAGTAGAGGAGCATTTGCATCTTGCCAGTGTGGTTCCTGAGGTCTTGTTCTCAGCCACTGTTATATCAGCCTGTCCTGGTTTCTTCTTTAAGTGCTAACTCTCCATGCTGATTTCTGATACTCCCTCCTATTCTCGACTCCTCATTCCTGCTTTGACAAATTATGCACTTCCCTGAGTGTTTCCTGCTGCCCTTATCTTACACGTCATTCCCTCCACAGCAACAGAATCTCTTCCCACCTTAATTACACCTAAGGTAAGACCCATCTTTCATTAATGTTCCCATATACTCTAGGAAAGTTTCAAGAGCATCTTTCCTCTTCTGCAGACATAAAATTGAAATTCAAAAGGATATACAATGTGTGTACAATGTGTGCACACAGTCAGCAAGTAATAAAAGCAGGCCTTGGCTATGTTAACAAGGACTCACATCCCTATTGCTCTTCATAGGAAATGTTTGCTGCCATCTTACCCTCCTCTGAAGCCTTCTCCAATTTCTCCGTCCTCTGCCCATCCTTTGCCCTCCAAATGGGACATACTGACGGCCTGATCAAAGCAGCACCACGTGGAGGCCTTCCTATTTAGAGCGTGTACCTCATAATATTCCACGTCCCGTTGGCCTATTTCCTCCTAAAAACAGCCGTGTATTTGTGATTCATGGTCACACTGACTAAGCAGGCCAGAGGTAAAAGCTGTCACCCAGTTAGTGGACCGCCTGACAGCACCAGGGCTTTACAATTATGGGCAGTACTGTTACCTGAACCCTGCATTTATATTATTTTTCCTATTATTTAATTAGTAGTTTCTATTTAATGCACACCTATGGATTTCAGCTTCCTTCTCCAAGCCCTGGAATTCCAAATCTACAAAATGAGGATAATGGTCTTGTTGTCTCTGGAGGTAGTTTGGAAGAGGAACTAATGAGAATTCGCAAAATGTGCTTAGCACAGTCGCTGGCACCCAGATACCCCCAGGAAATGGCGACTTCACTGTCTTCTTTTAACCATGCCTGTTTATCTGTTACTAAATGTGGTGTGTTTTAAGTAGTACTAACCAGTTTGTTAAAAAGGTTTGCTTTCTAATCAGTTGTTCTTCATGCTAGTGGAAGACAATTTCCAAAGGTAGGGGATACTTTCTAAAAAGTCTTTTTTTTAACAGCATTTGTCCATAGCCGCGATGTATCTGTCGGAGTCCAGCACAGCTCTCGGAAGCCTTCACAGGAGCTGGAAAGAATTTTTCTTTCCTGATGACTCTCAGTTCTGTTGAAGGATCTCTTGCCTCCTGCCTTATACTCTAACCCGCTAAAATGTATCATGTCTTCTGCTGGACTACGCATTATGTAAGTTAGAAATCTGTGCTTTTTCAACATTTTATCATACCTGATGCTAAAGAAGATTTCAAACACTGTAAGTGCCCAATATATTTTGTGATCTATTAATTTATATTTGTATACTGTAAATCGGAAGGCTAGCAATACTTCAAAATTTCTTTTAGTATGATAATTAATTAGGAGTTACTGAAGTATATTTTTAAATGCACAATTTCAGCATTCAATACAGATGCAGATAAACACTGAAAAACATAAATCCAAATAAAAGTTTCGATGAGGGCTTACATATACTGAAACGTTAAAAGAATATGTGAAGATGGTACCCAAATAATAACAGATCCAGACTTCATCGTAGGTACTTGTCGAGTCCCCCACCCCCACCCAATAGGTACAGCATAGGAGCTATGGCACGTGTCTGGGAAGAAGGATGCAAATCATCCAGGACTTTTCCTAACAAAGGCAAGCAGTGTAACCAAATCTTATGTGCCCCGATATTAATCTGAAAAAAAAAAACTGCCCATAACTTAAATTTGAAAATCCAAATTTTTAGTATCAATGTCTAAATCCATGAGTACCTAGTATCTATCTCCAATATTGTTTGTTTTAATAAACATGTATTAAATAAACTTATTTTTAAAAACATTAAAGTCTGCACCTAGAAATTTCTCTTATGATACATTTAATGATACCTTCTACTGTTAATTTTGGTGTCACCCTTGCTTTTTCTAGTCTTTCAAAAATTTTCTATGACGAAAATTCTCCATCTTTTTTAATGGCTGAATAGTATTCCATGGTGTACATATACCACAGCTTGTTAATCCACTCCTGGGTTGGTGGGCATTTAGGCTGTTTCCACATTTTGGCGATTGACTTTATATCCTTCCTATTAACCTGCATGGAAGTGGAACGCATTATTCTTAGTAAAGCATCACAAGAATGGAGAAGCACGAATCCTATGTGCTCAATTTTGATATGAGGACAGTTAATGACCTGACACATGGTGGGGGGTGGTGAGGAGAGCAGAGAGAGAGAGAAAGAGAAGAAGGGTGGGGGGGTGGGGAAAAGGAAGAGCAGAGAGAGGAAAGGGGGATAGGTGGGGGGTCTCAGCGTGTGACACACCTTTTGGGGGCAAGCTCCATCCCTCCCTACCCACCTGATCTCACCCACTTTCTCCTTGTTCAGTACTCCATGCGGTTATCCTCGGCCTCTATGGATTTTCTTTCTCTCTGTTTCATGTCAATTCATTTGAGGAACGTTGCGTTTCTTCCTTCCTGTAAAATACTACTCATACAAGGCGTTTTGTGTGCACGTTTGAGATTGTACTGAACGTCGTGGAGAGGAAGCTTTATAATCATCCAAAGAAATTAAACTTAAACAGAAAACAGCCTTTGTTAGTAAAGGAAAAAAACTTTTGTGCCATTTTACATTTTTAAACCATCTTTTCTTTCCTCTCCTTCTTCTACTCTCCCTTTTTCAGCCTCTCATTTTCCTGTGCATTTATTAAACCTCATCTTTTTGTTTTCTTATTTTTAGTCCCATTTCCTTCAAGTTTGACTTATAACTCCAGACCACACTTTAATTCCAAACATTTATCACAGAATTATCCTAAGCCAAGAAGAACCAAACCAAGATAAACCAAAGCATTATCTCTCCCCAAGAGGTATCTTGGTGCCACCTGTCAAGATCGTTACAGGTGTAATCTCTGCCCTGCCTCAGATACACTTCAAACATGTGTTATCTGGAGATGGTATTCTGGGATCTCTAATTCAGCTGTAACTAAGTGTGAACTTTGGGTGTCAAGCAGGGAGATACTGTCAGACTATGATGGTTTACTTTTGCCTGTTTTTCCCCTCCAAAAGAGGAGAAATCACTTGCTTTCACTGAGTTCTCATCTCAGCCCTTCGCGTTTTCCTCACTGTTACTTTCAGGGAGATGTCGGTTTCTCTCCATTAATGGCTGCATCACCTTATCTTACCTTTGAACAAATCCCTATTCTCAAGCTCTTCCAGGGTAGGAGAGTATCACTGGATCAGGATGAGACAAACAACTTACTTGAAAAATAAAAAAAACAAAAGCTAAACGTTCCTTTCACTTGCTTTCTCTATCAAGAATAGAAAATTATGATTTTAAAAAAAATCAGCAAGAGCTCGTTCTTATTGCATTTCATGCTATTTCTGAGTTTGTGAGCTCTCAGCAGCCTTCCATGGTGTCAACCCATTATATACCTTAAAAAAAAAAAAACTGCCTCCATTAAACTTTAAGCTGTCAAGGATTACAACGAAAAGATGCAATTTTTTTCACTGCAGGAAAGGTCTGATTTAGTAACAAGCTATAAGCTAACAGAGCAGCAGAATCCACATAGAATGTTTCATTGAAAGGGAAAAAATAGGCTGCTTTTTTGTGTGCTTCAACCTTGTTGCTTTTTTTTTTTTCACTTAAAAAAATACATATAGTCCACTTAACTTTCAAACACAACAGAGACGGGGATCTGTGCTCCTCTTACGTTTGTGGCTACAAATGTTGGTGTTCAAGCACACACAGACAGGCAATCGGTTTATATGCTTTCCATACTGGAAGGGATACCATTGAGAAAAAATTGTTAGTCCACATTACCGTCTAGCTTTCATGTTTAATATTGATTTAATTAGTCATTTAATTCCAAACACCCTTATTATCTACTGGTTTGAAAAGGCTATTTACTTTCACCACAATGCATACATTAAAACAAGTGACTGAACAGGAAGCCAGGCTGTGGCCTGGTGCTTTCTCCCTGCAGAAACGATATTCTCCTCCCCCACTTTAGCTCCGGCATCACAATGTCAAACATTCTGCACACATTCCCTAAGGAATCTGCAAGGCTAATTAGGGTGAGCTTCACCATAAAGAATACAGTTGTTAAAACAGCTTCTGTACACACTAGAGTAATGAGCATTCTTTACACACGCTGTGATTTGTTACTGCAATTTGCAGCCATATATCTCTTAGGAAATAACTCATATGTTGTTATTTATTGTATGTATGATTATTAATGATATATTAACAACTGTTGAAAGCAACTTATTTCACCTCAATAACTCATGCACTTAGCTCAATGTTTAAAGAGCCAAGGAGGCATCAATTTTTCCAGAAAACCATGCTTTTCCTTTTCTTTGTTTTTTCCCTCCAAGATAATAAAGAAAATGTCCAAAATCTTATACAGAAGAGAAATGTTCTTTAACTTTTCTGAAGAATAATTTTACTATCATGGTTACAGGAGAGTATTTTTTTATAGCTGGGTCATTTATAATTTTTTGAACCTTTCATAAATTCAGAACACTTCAATAAAGTAATGTCTGTGTTTCAAAAGCCAAACCTTGTGGGTCAGTTGTGATTAGTGACTTGGGAACAGACACTATTGAGTAGGGAGATAATTTTTAAATTTATGTTCCTAGAAGAAACATGTTGCCGTTAGTCAAACTCAATCCAAACACAGAGTTACCTAAGTATTTCAAAATGCTGTGTTGGTAATTTATCTCGCATTAAATATACAAGGGAAGTTAAGCTACTGACTTAAATATTATGTGTGAGACATCGCACCATTCAGCATTGATGAAAACTGAGCTCCTTGTAGCTTCACCTTCAGCACTGACAGATTTATACCAATTGACTACTACCTAAATGTCTTCTGATAATTGGAACATAGAAACAAGAGAGCTTTTGTTGCAGAAATCAGAAACAGAGCTTCATATCTAAACTTTCACAAATCTTTGAGCCATGATGGGGGATGATTTCAGGGTCTAAAGACATGTCTTGGCTTACCCGAAATCATGGGTGCTGTGTGCTTTTGGCCCTGAGAGGATCTATTACAAAGATATAAATCGCATTATAAGGGTAGTATATTTCTAGAGAGACAAAAGATTTTGCCTTTTGAAATATTCAGAGATCTGAAGAAAGCACTGCACTGTACTGGGGGGTTCATTACCAAACACTCAAACAGCGTTGTTGATCTACACAGTACTAGAGGCAAATAAATGATTAATTCAGCCTTGATGATGAGAAAGAAGGATTGTTGACTCAGGTGATGGCATCTGATGGGGCAGCACCTTAGGTTGCTAATTACTTAGGTTTATAAAATCATTTCTGACAATTGTTCATTTCATGAGACTTTTGAGCTCTCTTGTGAAGCAGAGTTTTGTAATGAATACTGTCAGAACAGTTGGGAAGGCTGATATTAAATATAATTCTCTTTGAAATACTATGCATTGCCGTTTTGTTGTTGTGTTCTTTTTCTCAAGTGGATTCCACTGAAAAGTCAACTGAAGACATCGTATTCTCAAAGGAAGAGTATGATGCCGTTTGCCAAATGCTAGAGGTCTGGGGTAGAAAACAGTCTAACAATAAACAAGAAAGAAACAAACAAATAAGAAGTAATGTGGGAAGGTCTCTGGAACAGCCTTTCTAGAAAGACTGAGGGGACAAGACTGAAGGGAAGCAACGCATCTGCACGTCTGAAGAGAATGATAGCAACATCAGATGAAACAAGTGAATATCAGGATTGAAAAGGCTGCAGAAGTTTGCAAGCAGATGTCAAAAAGCATACAAGAAAATGTCAAGAAAAGTATAACAAGCAGCTAAAACCGGTTGCAGAGATTAGGGTGCTAAATATATGCATGATGAGCACACTAGTTTGTGGCTTACAGACCCGAGAGCTGCTTCACAAGCAAGAAGGGGGAAAAAAGAGCTTCATAAATAATTTCTGCAGATAAAACTGGGGTCAAATGTAAACAGAGGTAAAAAGCAAGTAAATCCCTGCCTGGGCCTTGCTTCCAGAATCCCCGTGCCAGGCTACTTTACCAGATAATTTTTATTAAATGAAAATTACAAAATATGTTAAGTCTAGAAGGGAAATACAGAGAAATGTTTGGGGGTAATTATTATTGCCTCTAACTTTCACAGCCTATTTTAATAAATATTATAAACAAAAATCAGAATTATAGATGGCATAATTGTGAATGCCTTCACTGCAAAAACATTACATTAGAATTATGTTTTCTAAACCCAAGCAAAGAAGTTATTGCTTAAAATAATTTTTGACTTTCTAATTCAAAAATATTCACAAGTTTATTCTGATCAGATATGAATAATTTATAGCTGACAAGTTTTTTGATCTACCAGACAAAATCAATAAAGTTTACTGGCAAATTACCTTTACCACTAACTTAATTATTAGTTTAAACTCCTCTCCTTATTGGGGACAAAATGACAGGACAAAATCCTTTCCTCTTGAGACTGTGACTAAAAAAGTTAATCATTCTTCAGTGATAAGCATTACTTTACCAAAATGTATGGCTAAACTCAGTGAGATCAGGAAAACACTAGGAAAAAGAAAAAAACTACAAGGTGATGGTACCCCC
The DNA here is from genome assembly GCA_963574655.1 of Perodicticus potto. Taxonomy (NCBI): domain Eukaryota; kingdom Metazoa; phylum Chordata; class Mammalia; order Primates; family Lorisidae; genus Perodicticus; species Perodicticus potto. The sequence continues at coordinate 50,912 of CAUYRH010049116.1, read as the reverse complement.
AGCCTGCACCTGGCTTTCTCTTTCGAGGACAAACTATGTCTAAAGACACAGAATCCTCTTAACAAAACAGTCTTCTAAACTGTTCTAAACTTACATTGTGCAAGTTTCTCTTAAAGATACGCCGTTCTGTACACGTGAAACTTACTAAATCTAGAATATAAATGTCTGAACACAATAACTAAGAAAATGTTGTGAAGACTATGTTAACAAGTTTGATAAAAATATTTCAAATTTTATATAAAACCAGCACATTGTACCCCATGTTTGTTTTATTGTACATAGCTATGATTTAATAATAATAATAAAAAGACAAAACAAAAAGAAAATTCTAAAAAAAAAATAAAAAGATACACCATTCTCACTGATGGCAAATGTAACAAAATAGATTCTTGGTGAATATTTGTCACCTTGAACTTGCTGCATATTCAATGCCTTTGGGTCTTCCCTTTCCTGGCACTGTATTTGCTGCTGTACTTCTCAGATCCACTAGTTAGTAAACATGGTCCTCAATCAGACACTCCCCAAAGCTCCCTTTTCTCAATTATCTTTATCAGGTTAAAAAAAAGTCAGTTTGGGTGGCACCTGTGGCTCAAGGAGTAGGGCACTGGCCCCATAACCCGGGGGTGGCGGGTTCAAGCCCGGCCCCAGTCAAAACTGCAAAAAACCAAACAAAAAAGAGCAATGTCAGCTTCTTCTCATAGAAGCATCATTTATGTAGTGAGTAGGGTGCTGGTCCTCTGGCCATTTCTTTCTCTTTAAATCTGTCCTATTTACAACATTGCCCTTTGCATTTTCTTCATGCAAACAAGATCGCATTAGAAATTTAGTTTTTATAAGAAACAGATCATTCTCTGCTTAGTAACCGGTAGCTTCTGTCACTTAAAATAGTTAATGAATTGGAAAATAATATTTTATCAGTGAAAATGTGATAAATAGAAAACATACAGATACACACATTCATATGAACACACTGGGATTTTTATCAGTTGAAAAGTTAAGCTTATCTAGCCATTTTGCTACTTTGTGGCCTATCAGCAGAAGCGAGAAGAAATTGACCCAAAATGAAATTGCTATTTACCACAACCAGAGTGAGAAAAGTCCCAGAATCCCATCTTTATTTAATACCCACCTCACCAAGGATGTGCTTGGTGGGAAGATTTGGGAAAGAAAGAGAGTCAAAGAGCAGAGAGGAGAAAGAGTTAAGAGAAACTGATTCAATAAAGCCAGTCTCTTACTCAGACAACATCATCCTCAGAAGTCTACTTGCTGTTAGGCAATATCTCAAAAACTGACTGCTTTTATCTAACAAACTTCTTACGGCAGTACCCACGGCTATATAATCAATATTATCTTTGACATATTTGTATATTTAATTTGTTTAATAATAGTAATATGCATACATGATTTAAAAACAACACGGACTCATACGTTGAAGATAAAGATACGAGTCCCATTCCCAGCCCTGATCTAGAGTCCATCCTGCCTTAAGAAAGCTAGAGGTCTGGGTATGTCTGCTTCCCTGGACTGTAGGAGGAGAAGGAGAGGAAAAGTCTACACGTTAGGCTTTGCTGAGAGATGCATTTCACCTGGAGGATGAAAGTATTATGGTTGCAAACATCGCTGATCATTATCACTTGAAATCCTATCTTTAGTAGGTTTTCTGTTGTCTTCAAAAAAAATCACGGTACATTATCTTTCCCTAGAGCTGGGTTTTTTCCCCCACAGTTTCAGTAAATAACTTCATGCTAATAATTTTTAAATTTATATTTCCAGCTCATATTTTATTTCTCAACTTCAGGTCTATCTCTCTAGCTTGGATATTCCACCAGCATTGTAAAACCAACACATTGATTCACAGCAGTTCTTATTGGCCCCAAATACAGACTGTTTAAAAATCAAGTATATTTTTTAGTATATTAGAATGTGATAATTGATACAGAGAAAATTAAAGAGGGAAAGGGAACAACAGGGGAAAATGGTGGCAATCACTTTGAAGAATTTCTATAACCATCCCATTTTTGATTTTCTGTTGTTTTCCTTCTAATTCAACTCCTCATTTCTTCTAATTGAACTTCTGTAAAATTCCCAGTGACCTTTTCAATCACCATTTCATGAATTGGCCCTCTGGAACCACCATTTTCATTGTATTATACCTCTCAAATTTTTTCAGTGTCTTCCAGTCACATGCGTGAAACAAACTTGTTTTGGGTGTTCAAAAATTTTCTCTTTACATATTCCTTAATCCGTCTACCAAATATCAATTCTGGACCACAATTCATTAAAAACCTACCAGGGGTATTACTGGAGAAATGAAATGAAAGAGCGCAGAGTCTGGCAGGGAAAACACCAATAGCAAACAGTAAATACCCCAAGCCTACCAACCTTGACCTTTCATTATAAACTGTATTATGGTGTTTTCCTGCTCCAAAATGCCATTGTGTGCTGAGGCCAACTCAAATCTGAACCATCTCTCAGAGCTCATTTACATACACTCCTATGTCTCTTGCTGCAGGGATTTTTCACATATTAGATTTATTTTCAGGACTCCTATGGAACTGGTCATTGGTACAGTTGATTTTGACTATATGTCAACATTAACAATTTCCCAGTAAATCTACTTTTATTCCTTCCATACAAACAATGCTAATTTTATTCCAAGAGGAAATTTATCCATCTTAAAAATTATATTTTCCTACTGTCCTGCAGATCATGGTGACTAACAAGAAGCAACTGTAAGGAATGAGTGAGGCTTTCAGCAATTGCCTTAAAGGTATTTCACTCAAGTTTGGGCATTGTCCTGGCTTGCCCTCTCCCTAATTCCCCCTTCTTCTTTTGCAGAATACAGATATAAATCCTGGAAATGAAATAGCCATCCTGGATCACAAAGTGAACTTCAGTGTGAAAACAGGGCATTAACTATGAAGGAGAAAGATTAAAGATGCTGGATCTGAAAATCTTAGAACTGCCACACCAATCCTTAATGCATACCTATGAACTTCTTGTACATGGAAGAAGTATAAAACACTCATGAATAATCCACTGTGGATTTGTTGGGGTGGGAAAGAGTAAATTTCATTTACTTCACCCATATACAATTTCTAACAGATTTAGCACTCTTTAGCCTCAAATTCAGCCATTAACAAAACACTTGTTGTTCAATAGACATTTTGTTTCATACTGATGACACAAAGACACTTAGAACACAAAGAAATTATCTTTGCCTTGCAAGAGCTTTTAAGTGCAGTGGGAAAAATAAACAAGAAAAAATAATTAATGCAATGGACTAGAGAACTGTGTAGTAGAGACAGTTCTAGATGCTCTGAGAGTACATCTGAAGAGCAGAAAAGGAAATGGAAATACCAGAGAAAGCAACACCTGAACTAATTTCTAAAGTTGTTCTGTAACAGGAGAAAAAGTGAGTGTGGACATATGGGGCTAGATAGGGGGGCAGAGGACAGGTAATGAAATGCTCTTTGTGCTATCCTCAGTAAATCAGGGCTTTACTCAAAACAATTAGAACAAATTAAAGGATTTTCAAAACGACAGACAAAATCAGACTTATATTTACAACATGTCCACCTAAAAATTATTGGGAGGGAATTAGGAAAGAAGATCATTTAGAAGGCCAATAGAGAAACCAGACTATAAAATAAGAGGTCCAGGTCAAAACTCAAAATTAATGGGAGAAAAGAAATGATAAAAATCAGAAGAGAAACAAATGGAATTGAAACCAAAAAGATACAAATAATCAATGAAACAAAAAGTTGTTTTTTTGAAAAACCAAACACAATAGACACATCTTTAGCCAAAAAAGTAAAAAAAAAAAAAAATGAGAGAGAGAAGACTGAAATGAATGAAGATGAAGAAGACAACATTACAACTGGAACTTCAGAACTCCAAAGGATCATTAGAGACTACTTACAAGCAATTATTTGTTAATAAATGGGAAGATCAGGAAGAAATAGATACATTTCTACATGCAAATAACCTATCAAGATTGAACCAGGAAGAAATCCAAAACTCAAATAAACCAATAACAAGAAATGAGATGAAAGCAATAATAAAAATCTTCCATTGAAGAAAAGTCCAGGACCTTAAAATTCACTGTTGAATTCTACCAAGGATTCATACCAAGCATTCAAAGAACTAACAGTGATCCTACTTAAACTATTCCAAAATCAAGGAGGAAGGAATATTCCCACACTCATTCTATGAAGCCTATATCACCCAGATACCAAAACCAGACAAAAAGATAAGAAAAAAAGACAATTATAGGCAAACATGTCTGATTGATATAGATGCAAAAATTCTTAGCAAAATACTAGCAAACTGAATTCAATAACACATTAAAATATTATTTGTCATGATCAAATGGGATTCATCCTCCTAGGATGCAAAGATGATTCAACATACACATCAATGTGACACATCATATCAACAGAAAGAAGGACAAAAAATATATTATCAATTGATAATGAAAAATCATTTGGTAAAATTCAATGTTTCTTCCTTATAAAAACCCTCAAAATGTTGGGGATAGAAGGAACTGAATATAAACATTATTAAAGCAATATATGACAGACCTATAGTGAATATCATACTGAATGGGGAAAAAATAGAATAAGACAAGGGTGAATATCATACTGAATGGGGAAAAAATGAAATAAGACAAGGATGCCCACTTTTACTACTGTTACTCAACACAGTACTGGAAGTTCAAACGAGAAGAATCAGACAAGAGAAAGAAATGAAAGGCATCCAAATTGGAAAGGAAGAATTTAAATTATCCTTGTATGTAAATAGCATGATCCTAAATCTGGAGAAACCTAAAGTTTATACACACCCACTAACCTCTTAGAACTTATAAACAAATTCAGTAAATTTGCAAGATACAAAATCAACTCCAAAAATTAGTAGCATTTCTATATGCTAATGATAAACAAACTGAAAAAGAAATCCATAAAGTAATTCCATCTATAATAGCTATAAACAAAAAACTAGGAATAAACTTAACCAAAGAAATGAAAGATCTATATATAAAAACTATTAAACCCTGATTAAAAAAAATTGAAGAGGACCCCCAAAGAGTGGAAAGATATTCCATGCTCCTTAGAAGAATCAATACCATTAAATGTCCATACCACCCAAAGTGATGTATAGATCCAATGCAATCTTCATCAAAATACTAATGAGATTCTTCACAGAAGTAGAAATAGTTAATCCTAAAAATTATATGGAAGCACAAAAGAAAGACCCAGAATAGCTAAAGCTATCCTGAGGAAAAGGAATGAAGCTAGAGGAATCCCATTACCCAACCTCAAATTATACCATAGAGCTGTAGTAACTGAAACAGCAGCTACCAATATAAAAACACACACATAGACCAATGTAATACAAATAAAGTCACAAATCTAATCGTGAACTTGCCATTGACAAAGCTTCCAAGAACATACATTGTGGAAAGGGAAGTCTCTTCAACAAATGGTGCTAGGGAAACTGGATATCCACGTGTGGAAGAATGAAATTAGACCCTTTAGACCCTTCTTTCTTGCCCTATACAAAATTAAAATCCAAACAAGATAAAGGCTTAAATCTAGCACCTGAAATGATGCAACTACTAAAAGAAAACATTGGGGAAATACTCCAAGACATTGGTCTGGGTAAGGACCTCTTAAGTAATACCCCCAAATCATAGGCTTCCAAAGCAAAGTTGGACAGATGGAATAACATCAAGTAAAAAGCCTTTGCAAAGCAAACAATCAAGAAAGGGAAGAGATAATGCACAAAAACTGGAATGAAATATTTGCAAACTACCCGTCTGACAAGGGTATATAGCTAGAATACAAGGAGCTCCACAACGCAATAGAAAAAATAAAATGATCTGATTTAAACATTGGCTTCTGCATAAAAATTTTTGCATAGAAATTTCTGAAAAGAAGGCATACAAATTGCCAACAGGTATTTGAAAAACGCTCAACATCACTAGTCATCAGAGAAATGCAAATGGAAACTCCAATGAGACATCATCTTATCCCAGTTAAAATGACTTTTAGCAATCACACAGGCAGTAAAAAAGGCTGGTGAGGATGTGGAGAACGGGCAAACCTTATACACTGTTAGAGGGAATGTAATTGGTGCAACCACTATAGAAAACAGGATGGAAGTCCCTCAAAAAACTTAAAATAGTTTTTAATGCCCAAAGAGGAGAACTCAGTATATCAAAAAGATATCAGCACTCTCATGTTTATTGCAGCACTGTTCACAATAGCCAAGATTGGAATCAGCCTATGTGTTCATCCACAAATGAATGGATAACAAAATTGTGGTGCCTATATACAATGGAATATTATAGAGACAAAAAAGGTGAAATCCTGTCATTGGCAGCAATGGGATGGAACTGGAGAACATTATGCTAAATGAAATGAGCCATCACAGAAAGACAAATCTTGCATGTTCTTACTCATTTGCAGGAGCTAAATCTTAAAAACAATTGATCTCGTGGAGACAGAGTAGAATGATGGTTAGAGGTTGGGAAGGGTAGTAGAAGCGTATGGTAAAGTGAAGAGGGTTAACAGGTGGCAAAAACAGTTTTATAATGAAAACTATTTGATTGTACAATAAAGTTATTTTAGTCAATAATATGTCTTTTAAGGTAACTAAAAGAGTGGCTTCGGAATGTTCCTAACACAAAGAAACGATAAATGCCTGAGGTGATGGGCACTGCAGTTTTACCCTGATTACACTGATTCACACTGCGTGTCCGTGTTAAAACACAGCAACTGAGAGCTGGAAGACAGGGGAGGAGCCTGCTTATTGTAAGAAAACGAAGTCAATTTTGGATATGATCATCTTGAAGTGGCAAAGAAACCCAAGTAGAAACTTATTATAAGTGTACTTATATAAATACCTGGGTTCAGGATAGAAGTTGAGTCTGAATTTCAGAGTCATTGATGTCTCCGTGAGGGTGAGACCATGAGACAGGGGAAATCACCCAGAGCATGAATTGTTACAGGAATAGACTTCTGGGGAGCTTCCACTTTTATTAGAAAAGCAAAGGACAAAAGGGTCACGAAGAAGACTGACAATGTCCAGAGAGATAAAGGAAATCAGGAGACAAGGATGAATTGAATGTTAAGAAAGAAAAAGTTTCAAAATGTGGAGAGGGGTCAAGGTTACTTGTTGCAGATCAGTTAAATGTTGCCATGTTAAAAGTTTTAAAGAGAACTTTGAAAATCACATTATTTTTGGCTGCAGATTTAAGTAGAGATGTTTCAATAATAGGTATGGAAATACCCAAATTGAAATTTTTTGAATAACAAATAGAAGAGAAATGTACTATTATGTAATGCAATTATTCCATTGTGTGTCGTGTCTGCTATGCACAATTAAACTATGAATTTGTAGAGTTATACATCTTTTCTACCCATTCATGCCCCATTTTATATGTGCGTATATTTATTTATAGGTATAACTATACATCCATTTTATTCATGGATATGAATGTATTGTACACATTCAGGAGTATTTATGTCTATATGTGTACTAAGTACATATATGTGTATTCATCATATATATATGTGAGAGTGGTTGAACCTCCTGTCATATATTTATTCAGACACTATTTTTTTATATGTATATATTTATTTATTCATTATCTATCTATATAAAATAGTGGCTGCAAAAGTACTAGTTTACCAAAGTTGACATGAGGAATATACAAATGAAGTATATACAACTACTTTGCTGCTGCCACAACTACTTTGGCAGCAGTGGAATTTTTAATTATTATTCTCTTTTTTCTTGCCATATCTCCTAAGTAATACCCAACTTGTTTTTCCCATAGTCTCTTGTGTAAACCAAGCGTGTGCCCCAATGTTTTTCTCTTTGCTCCCAAACATTTATTTTTCTCTTTTGTATCTGCATTTTCTTTCCTCCTCAGTTCAGCATAGGAACAGCCCATCTTCGACAGCTGCATTTACAGAGCTATAACTTTCCATAAGTTCTACGGGAGTTCTGCCTGCGCGAGCGTGCCAAATCAAGCCCTTCAGCGATTCTGCAAATAATTTCTACAGTAAATTTCATTCGTAATGACCCAAAGTTGAGTTTGCATCCTTTAGGAAAAGCTTTATCGTCTGATAGAGCTCACAAGCTCCTTCTTTGCAATGTTAAACTCGAATCTTACTGGTATAATTAGTATACATATGGAATTTATGGCACAAAAAGTGTAAGTGAATGAAACAAACTGAATCACTTTCAGCGGCACTAAAGCACAAACATACTTTGTTTAGAAAGCCTCTGGTTTCTCTCCCGGTCTAGAGGCTTCCCTCTAACCACAGCACAGTGTGTCTGGAGCTTCCATTATCTGTTCTGGCATTTCACAAATGGAGCACCTGCATGAGACAGGTTCCTCGACTCCACAAACAGCTCGCAGAGCAAGGATTTATTATTGAAGGAGTCTATCCATGCTGTTTAAATGTAAGGAGGAGTGCCACTAATCGTTTCTTTAGTTTAGTAACTGGAATGAATAGTTTCTAGTTTCGTCAAACTGTTTTTCCCCTCATCTGCTTAAGTGGCTTTATTCTTCTCAAGTTGAAAATTTCAAGGCCATTTACTGAGGTCTTGGTACAATTCTTTTGTTCTGCCACCACCTTCTCTCCAACCATCTGCTTTTGTTCTTCTCAAAGGGCTCTTATAAACCTTTCCTTTTCTCTGAGACTCTCCCATTTAAAACAGGTCCAGAAAACTAAATGAAGTCACAAAGGAGAAAGAAGAGCTGGAAGAATGAGGATGAAAGTGGAGAGTCTAAAGAAGCGATCATTTTGCGAGGAAAATCACTGTTAAAAACACTCCTCACTGTTCAAAAACCCTTCACAAAATCTGAACTTTCTCCATCCTCCCCATTGGTCTCTCACAGCACTGCCAGACCTTTTTGCCTCTTCCTGTAAGTTGTTCCTTTTCACTCCGTGAATCACGTGTTCCGTGTTATCTTTTCTTCTTAAAAAAGCAGGAAACCAAAAATAGTAGACCAGGGTGTTTATATTTCCTTGTAAGATTTTCAGGAATGATAAGGTAAGAGTATACTCTTTTGTTACCTTCATGCAAAGCTCTAATTCCTCTTTTCACAGTGAAGGGGAATTTTCACTTGCACATGGTGGGCTTGTTGAACCTCCTGTCTGGAAACAATCTCTATGTTTAGCTTTGACTCCATCATGATGGAGCTCGGGGCCAGGGGAGGAAAGGGGAGAAGCATATTTTGTATCATTTGCCAATTTCCATGGTGTAAATACTTTCAGCACCTTAAACTTCAATCAAGCAAGAGCTTATAAAGTGACTTTCACGTTTTTTGAAAATTCAACAATTGCGGCATAACACTGGGGAGCACTTTCACTGTCTACCCTACTAATTACTCAAGGGCTTGCATTACTGAGAGATCTATTCTTATAGCTTTCTCTGGGCCTGTTATCGGCAGTCTTACAAAATTGATGGAACTTACCTTCTGAGCTTTTTGCTTTATCTTTTAATCTCCGTCCTGTTCATCACTTTGCTAGTCTTCAAAGGCTTGCCATTGTCCTGTGATTTAGCAATCCTAAAAAATGCCCTCATCTCCATTAAAATCACTTGCCCCGATATACATCCCATCACTGGTCTAGTAACTTAAGAGATACGATGAACTCTCAAATAAGTTAATGGGCACTGGTGTGTATGGAGATAACAGGTTGATTCTGTATTCTTTCCTGTATTATCTGCAATATGATGAGTGATGGTCTGAAAAGACTGTCCCACTCTGAATGGTGGCCCTGTAGAATATCGGACACCAGCAAAACAATAACGTGTTAATTCTCAGACGTTGAAGGGCCAGTTATGCCAAGGTTCTCCAAAGGGAGCTGGAAAATTCTAGTGGGTAAAAGAATACCACTTATCTTACTTAGTCCATCTCAGTCAGAATTTCTTAGATTTGTGGAGCCATTCCATTCATAATTCCTCTGAACTCTAGCCCAGAACCACGTTTTGCGTCTTTTTACTCCACATCCCTTCTCCTCTTTAAACCAGTGCTTCTTCACCGTCCATTACTGATTCTCCTTCTGTCTGAAAGTCTCTTCTTCCTCCTTTGAGATAGTCCTCACAATCTGGCTATTTCAAGTAGATTTTTCTACTCCTAGCTGCTGTCACTGTTCACTCTGATTTCGCTAGTCTGTGCGTCTATCTGTTGTTCACACTAGCTTCGAGATCTAGAGCAGGTCCCTGTGGCTTTCCACACAATCGTTGCATCATCTATACGATGGGAACAACAGTGACATGTACCCCCCAGAGTTACCGGGGGAATCATGCCGCTAATATGTGAAACGCATGTAAAAGAGGAACTTACACAGTATCTCTGTGATAAAAATCAGCTTTTGGTAGTGGTAGCATATTTTATTCTTTATCACGCTTTTAGGTCTTTAAAACAGAGAGACATGTCTCAGCCATCTTTACACCTACAGCCTCTCTCTTCACACCTGACACTTAGCTGGGCCTCAAATACATATTTATTGACAAACATACGATATTGGTAATTTTTGCCTTGTCACGGTACATGTTTGGTTTTCCAAACTAAATTGTAATATTTTCTTGGAAAGAGACGTACCTTTCACTTTTTTATATTTCTCAAAGAACTTAATACGAAAGAGGTACTCAGAAATAACATTTATCGAATACCAATTAATGACTGAAGCTAGTGCGAAAATATTAACCTTGGATGAACAAATTAATTCTCATCCTCCTTTTTTTTCTTTTTCTGCTATTCCAATTATAGCATCCAGAATAACAGTTGCCAGGGCAGGAACTACATTTGATTCATGTGTTTAAAAGTATTGAATAGGCTTTCAGCACTTAGTGAGCAATATTGCTAACAACAATAATGAAGATAATAACTGAAGCAAAATGGTTAAACGAAAATTCCACGCAGACTGTCTACAGCTAGAGAAATGAGGCATGACTACTATTTAAAGATGAAAGGCACTTTTCTGTGAAAGCAAGGATCGTTTTCAGTGGTTCCAAAGAGATAAAAAAGATTCTGATAAAGTAGAAAATCTAAAACTCAGAGTTCTCCATATCAAAATAATGATTTAAATAAACACTGTGAGCCACGTAGCTTGGTTAGATGGCTGTAATTAAAGTGATCCTCAACAATATTAAAGGCAAACAGAGGCGCGGTCCTAGTGCTGGGGTGCAGGCAGCTGTCTGTGCTCTCAGTTCTGGGTGTGCTCTTGGCCAAAGGATGACCAGGCACACCGGAAGTGAGGCAAGTGTGGAACCAAGTTTATTGAGGAAGAGGTAGGTTTGCAGAGCAAGAGCAAGATATAGGTTTACAGGGCAAGACACGTTCACCATAGACAACTATTAACCCCCTTGTTGAGACAAAAAAAGCTCTGGTCATGTTTTATGCTGTCTGGATTGGGCCTTCCTCATGATTTAGATGTCACCATGGAACCACTTTGATAGACAATTAACAATGAATGACATGTTAATAAGCCTCAGATTACTCTAATCCTCACCAAGTTCCAAATCCTATTGTGCCTGAGCTGCCTGGCCCATGGGATGCTCCTCCTTCCCCAGGTGTGGCAGTTGTTCAGGATAAGGTCAAGGTGGGGCATGACCAAGACAGGGCCTGCCTTTGTCCTTCTCCCAGCTGGGACAATCGCTCAGGGCAGCACCAAGAAAAGCACCCACTTTTCCCTTAGGCGTGTCTTGGAGATCCCTTGGGGTGAAAATAATCTTCATATTGGACTTCAAAGGACTTTAAATTTCTATCAGTTCATGCTATATTCCTGTAGATAACTTGTCTCATTTAAATAGAAATACAAAGAAAACAATGACAAGAGAAAGAAAACAAAGAAAGGGTAAATGAGTTAAGGCCAACAGAAGGGAAGTTTGTCAAATTTAATTCAATGTTTATTTTTCCAAATTAAAACAAAATGGCAAGCCTTGGTACCAATGTCTCAACGTTCCTGTCAGTCTACTCAGCCATTTTTTTTTTGAAACAGAGTCTCACTTTCTTACCCTTGGCAAATTGTTGTGGCATCGTAGCTCACAGCAACCTCAAACTCTTGGGCTCAAGTGATCATCTTGCCTCAGCCTCCCCCCTAGCTGGGACTACAGACACAATGCTCAGCTATTTTTAGAGATGGAGTCTTGCTCTTGCTGAAGTTGATTTCAAACTCATGAGCTCAAGCGATCTGCCCACCTCAGCTTCTGACAGTACTACTTATTCATTTAAAAGTATTCACTAAGTATTACTGCACTGAATCCTCGGTTAGATGCTCACAAGTCACACACACCTAGAGGTCTTTACTATCAGTCATTATTTAATATAGATCAAAATGGAAATATACTTTGGTGCTATGTCAAATTAAGATTTCCTGTTGGTCAAAGTGTTACAAGTAGCAATAACGCTATTGCACTCCCACCGTACGATGGATCTAAAGCCTCCCCAAACTCTATGAGGTGTACCCTGATGTTATATGTACCTGACACCTGTAAGAATACTCCCATTCCTGCTGATGAAGCCCAGAGGGGTCAGTAGTTGCACAGGGTCACCTGACCAGTGAGTGGCAGAGCTGGGATCTGACCCTGCTTCCAGAGCCTATAGTCTTCAACCACTGCAGTGCACCATTTCTTAACAAGAGCGTTAGCTAACTCTGGTTGAGTTTATTACGCACTGATTGCTCTAAACATATTACATCATTGATACTCATAAAAGACCATGTGGTAGATAAAGGTGAGGCGCTCAGACACGAAAGTCATTTGAAAACCTGCAGCTAGTAAGAGATGAACCAGACAGAACCCAGCTAGTAAGGGATGAACCAGACGGAACCCAGAAAAACCTCTCTGGTTCACAGCCTGTGCCTATAACCACTGCATTAAGCTGCTGAAGCTGGAATTTCTCTGTGTCAGGCGTTTGATCTCAGGGTTCCAAGAATGAAATCACAGACAACTGGAGTAAGTGAGGACAGAGTTTACCGAAAGACGAACAAGATACAGATGGGGGGGGGCAAGTGGGTAGCCGGTGTGGTCCTTTTCCTGTCCTTTTCCTATCCCACAGGTGTGAGAACTTTGGGAATGTATGTAGGAACATATCACATTTGCCAGGGGCCTGCAGGCAGAAAGTTGTCCTAAAATTAGCAAAGGAATGGGGACCTTGAGGTCCTTGCACGGGTGAAGCATTAGGGTGTGTGTTCTCTGCTCCAGGAGGAACCACCCAGGTGAGATACAGACCAGGCTGCTTTGTTCTGGACCACGTAGATTGCAGCCTGGAAATGGCCTGTGTGTGACGAGAGACGGGGGTCTGGGTGACAAGGCATTTCTGAGCTCACCCAGGCCTAGAACATGGGGCTCTCTCTCCAGTCCTGCACAGGGGAACCTGCATCGCTGCCTCCACCTGGGATTATTTCCATTCTGGTGTGAACAAGGCGCATGTCCACACAGACACATTGTACTGGGCAACACTGGAGCCATGCCGATGTGCTGTTCTAGAAAAAGCTAGACCTCTCTGTAGAATGATTTCAATAGGACAGAAGTTACGGCAGAACCTAGGAGAAAAAGAAACACCCTAGTTCAAACTGAAGCACCCTAGTTCACCAAATCCCTTTCCTCTTTAGACATATTCATACTAAGCAGCTGAACCCCAGAGCACTGCCAGCAGACTCCGGGAACCCCAGTCAGCCCAGCCCCGGCCTTGGCATCAGATGCGCAATGGAGGATAGTAATGAGTCTTGAACAAACCCTTCTTCTTCGTGGCTTAAAGGAAATTTTTGTATTATTTTTAAACATTTCAAGCAAGAGAAACACACCGTCAAAGAGAAATGCATGAGGTTAACAGACAAAAATTAAAAGCAACTCGATGATAGAAATGGGTGTTGAAGATTAAACCAATTTTTAATATAAAATAACATTAAAAGAAGCAAAAAGGAGTAGAGACAACATGGAAAACACAAACAGGGCCTTGGAAACTTATCTTAGATACACAACAAATAATTAAATTAGGGAAAATAAATGTTTAGTTTTAAAATAAAACAAAAAAGGAATTAAATCCTATAGACATCTATGTTAAGTACATACATGTACATTTACATGTATTAATATGTCTCATATTTCTGAGTAAAGTCTTTGAAACACTCAAATAATAAACACCTCAATTTGTATATTAGAAATATAAATTCTATGTTAAGGAAAAAATAATATGAATTAAACAACACTATGCATATCCTGAAGCAGTGAGTGTGGGGGGCTCCCAGACACATGGCTCCCCCACACTTCCCCTGCCCCCTGGGCAGGGCCTGGGCAGAGAGGTGCAGGTGTCTGCACTGAGCTCCGGAGATGTGCGCTGACATGGTGTGGCCTTCACACCAACAGAGTGTGTTAGAGTTGATTTTTACCATTTGTAATTTGTTGTAATATCTCTTCTCCATCTAAATAATTATTGCTTCATAAATTAAAAGAAAATTCTACTGCAAATGTCCTCTTAGTAAAATGATTTTTTCCTTCTGGGTAGATGCTTGGTAATGGGATTGTGGGCTCAAACGGAAGGTCTATGTTTAGCTCTTTGAGGAGTCTCCATCCTTCTTTCCAAAGAGGCTGTGTGAGTTTGCAGTCTGACCAACTGTGTGAAAGTGTCTCCTTTTCCCACATCCACACCAGTATCTGTAAATTGGGACTTTGGGGTGTGGGCTGTTCTCACTGGGGTTAGGTGAGATCTCAGGATGGTTTTGATTGACATTTCTCTGAGAATTAGGGACAATGAGCATTTTTTCATTTGTGTGTCTTCCTCAGAGAAGTTTCTCTTCATGTCTCTTGCCCACTGATAAATGGAATTGTTTGCTCTTTTCTTATTGAAAGCCTCAACCACAGCGTAGACTTTACCTAACAAAGAAACACAAACGATGTTACTTCATATTAATCTGAAATTTAAAAAATAACTGATTAGAGAAAAAAACAGACAGTGTATGGCTGAGAGAAATTAAAGGTAGCCAAAAGGAATTTTTGCCCAACAAATTGTCTTTTAATAATCAAGGTCCTTTAAATAGATGCTTCATAGAGCCTAGGGTATATAGTACCCATGAGCACTTTACAGAACTATTTAGTAACAAAATCTAACTTGACAGAGATGAATCAAAATAAATACTAGGAATAGAAAAGTTGCAAGTAGAACATAATAATGGTGAGCAGCAATTCCATTTACATAAAGGAATGAATGAGAAAGAAATGTGAGTATTGGTCAGGTGTATATTGACAAGGAACAACGAAACTGGGAGACAGAGCAAGAGAAAGGGAAATAGACGAAGTGAATACACAACCATTTCCCAGCTGAGAACTCCATGTGATACTGTCTAATTTAGTCAAATCGATTTTAGAGGTAAAAGTTACAAATAACCCTAAAATAGACCAAAATGTGAATAGAATATACATTGCAAGACAAGATTTAAAAAAGTGTTACTAAGTACATTTAGTAACTAATTGAGTTAATTTCTTTTTTGATATAGAGATTTAATACCATTTTTTAAAGTTAATACATTTTTTAAAGTTAATACATTAAGTAAAACTCAAAATAATAACTTAAAGGTCAATAAACATTCTAAATAAATCCTAGAAAGCAATATACAAAAAGAAGAAACTACAATAAAATACAATCTATTCAGCAAATGATTAAAAACAAGGCAATAGGCCAGGTGTGGGGGTTTACACCAGTAGTCCCAGGACTTTCAGAGACCAAGGAGGGAGGATTGCTTGAGTCAGGAGTTTGAGACAATACTGAGCAACATAGTGAGAATCCATCTCCACAAAAAATAGAAAACAGTTAGCCAGGTCTGGTAGCACCTGTCTGTAGTCCCAGCTTCTCTGGAGATTGAGCAAGAGGGTTGCGTGAGCACTGGAGTCTTATGTTGTCGCAGCCAGCTATGATATGTTACTCTCTCCTCACTGCCCTCACTCCCAGGCCACAGGGTGAGACCTGTTGCAAAAAACAAACAAAAAAAAAAAAACCCAAAAAACAAAAAAGAAAGAATATGTTCTTACATAAAATAAAATGCCATATTGAAAACAAAAGATCCTCTGATCAGCTCAAAGCCCAATTTCACAATGAATTTAAGTGTTAATGGACTTTTAAAATAACATGATTAAAAATAATAAAAATCAAAGACATAGGGAAAATGCCACCAAAAAGAAAGCAAAATTTATAATAACTAGAGTTGAAATCAAGGAAAAAAGATATCAAAGGAGTTAAAATTGTCATTTTTTTATAATTTTGAAAAAACCATACACCCTAAAGATGTAACAAACTCAAAATTTCCATACTGGTAATAATAACAATAGTAGTATCAGTATTAATAACGACAACAATAAAAATAGTAAAAATAATGTAAACGGTCTCCAAAAAGCAAAAGCTGTATGCTGTAATGGAAGATAGATCATAAAAAAATAACAAAGTATTTTTAACTTACATATTTCAAGTCATTTGATTAAATAGACCAAATAAATATATATAGGCATACCTAATAAAATATGTAAAACCTCGTACTTGAAACATTATGCAGATTCATTTATAAAGAAACTTGACAGGTATATTTAAAAGAGATTAATTTAAAGAAATTCTTTTGTTTACAATGCACTATAATTACAATACCAGAAAAAGAAATAGCAAAATACCAACTGTTTAAGGATAGCGATATTTTATGCTCAGCAACTAGAATTAAGAAAAAAAGCTGAACCAAAAGTGTACAATATCAAGAAAATAACAAGCCATTTTATACTGGACCTGTAAAAACTGAAGTAGGTTAGGCATTAATAATCCCCTTTCTAAGCAATAAAGGATAAAATAAATAAATTAAATTTTCTACTAGGGAAATTAGAAAAGTAACAATAACTTGAAATTAAAGAAAATAAAAAAGAAATTGCTGGTGATTACTGCAAAAAATTAAAAATACAGAAGAAGTAGAAAAATGCTAAAAAATAAATTCACTATATGGAAGATATATGTGCACATAAGTATGTATCAGATAAAACTAAATAATGTATACATTCATATATTAATATATGTAACATACATATGTACCTAATATTGTAAATTTAATATTAGGCAGAAAGTACGTATAAGAAAAGGAAAAATTGAATGTGTTGATTATGTTTATAATTTATATTTATGTTATATAAACATATTTATATCATGTTATATAACATTTATATTATATAAACATGCTATGTATTATATATATACCTTATCTATAACTATATATATAAAGCAAAATACATATGTGTGTGCATGTGTGTATAACCTTATCTTGGAAAAATAATATAAGGAGAAAGCTTATAGCAATAAAGTAG
This sequence comes from Perodicticus potto, assembly GCA_963574655.1. NCBI lineage: Eukaryota > Metazoa > Chordata > Mammalia > Primates > Lorisidae > Perodicticus > Perodicticus potto. Next base: position 33,557 of record CAUYRH010049116.1, on the reverse strand, counting down.
AAAAAATTTAGACTACGTTAGTAAGGACAGACGCAGTGAAAGTGAGAAAATACACTCTGAAGATAAATTTGAAAGTCTGAATAAAATAAATGCTTTCTTGTGATAACAGAAATGACAAAATTGGTCCTAAAGTACAGCAAAAACTGAATCATATGATGCAAATTTTCAAAGGGGAAAAAAATAAGAAAAATGTTTATCCCTGTTCCTAAATAAGCCAAACCCTTCTAAAACAAAAGGGCTTCAGTAGTGTATTCTCTCAACCCTTGCAGAAAAGATAATTCTAAAGCTATTTAAAATATGCTAGAAAAAATATAGAAATATAGAGCCTCCAAACTCACCTCTAGGGATACAACATAAACTTTAAATCCTGAACACAGAAAATTACCTTTTTAAAAAATGAGGGGGGATGGAAATCTCAGTTCCATACCACATTTGTGTACAAAATGAAGTGAATGGAGCAAATTCTCCGGATAGTAAAAGGATAACACATAATTAAAAAGATTTATTTATAGAGTGTGAAGGAAAGCATCTTTATATAAAATCTATTAATGTTTTATAAAATATTACCAAATAAAAATATAAAAGCATATAATAATCTACATATAGCACAATGTTATTTGGTAAAAATTAATATCTACTCTTGATTTTCATAATATAATAAAATTACAATTAGTATTTTATACACCTTTAAATTTTGTTTGCTATATGTATGAAAGCAAAATCCATTATAAAGTGAAAAGTTAGAAACATGCCAACTAAATTCAGTAACAATAAAAAGAATGCTTCTTATTATCACTGTTATTCAATTATTTAATTTTGTAGTGGAAGTATCAGATGACTTAAAATTTTTATTTAAAAAATTATAAAATAAATTTAATATATGTTTAAGAGATAAAATAACAGTTTCAGATGATTATACACATGGAAAACTCAAAGTAAATTAAAACTGAAAGCCATAAATAGTTACACAAAAATCCAAATATAGATAAATGAATATATAAAATTTAATTCCTTACATAATCAAACACCTCTGTGATAAAGAGAAATAAAATCTTAAAAATAAAAACACTAAATATCTAGGTATGAAGTTCATCACAAATTTGAAAGGTATCTATAAGAAAACTAAAATTCTGCTAAGGAATATATACATATATTTGACTTCAAAAGAAAAAGATAAAACATTGTTGCACAGAAAGATTCTGAATTGTAAATATCTAAGTTCAAACTAAATTAATCTACAGATTTCACACGATCCAAATAAAATACTAACAGCCTTATTTTTGGAATTTGAACAAGCTGATTCTAAATTTCTTATGTAAAAATAAACATGGAAAAATTGGCAGTAAGTTTCTGAAAAAATAAAAAGTAGTAAAAAAGAATACCTCAATAAGAAAGCCAGAAACATTTTAATACTACTGTAATTCTTTGGTGCTGGTGTCTGACAGGCAGACCAATCAATTAGATGGAAGAAAAAGTCAAGAAAAAGAAGTACATTGGAGAATTTATTGTATCGTAAACTTGGCATTTCAAATCAGTGAAGAAAAATATCTTTTTCAATAAATGATACCGTGAAAACTACCTAGGTATTTTTCTTAAGTTGGTTATTGTCTTAAGAGCAGATCCTAATAGGTTCAAGTTATATCAAATATTTAAATGTAAAAATAAAACTTTGAAAGTATTAAAAAACCAAACAATTTTTTAAAATAGTCCTAGGATGGGAATACTGTTTCTCAATAAGAAGAACCATCCAGAAGCAGCATTAGAAAAGGTTGATAAATATGAATACATAAAAATTAAAATATTCTCTATCCAAAGCCTCACAAAATGAAAAAAGAATCTAATGCTTATAATGTAGGGTTTTTTCCTTTATACATAATAATTACATATAAATTTTATTAAATGGTAAAAAAAGCTGTGGAACATAGGCAAGTATAGAGGGGAATTTAGCCCTCCGTAGCTAAGTGCCAACGTGCATAGCCTTTGATTTGAAATGCCAGTTTGAGACATTTGTCTAGCATTTTACACATTCATCTGTAAACGAAGAGATAGGAACAAGGATATTCACGTCAGTATACTCTGCAACAACAAAAGTCTGCAAAATCCCTAAATGTCAAGTGGTAATAAATGAGTTAAATCAATTTTAGGCCACCCATACTATTCTGCAGCTGTGAAATGCAAGTGGAGCTATAGAGCTGGTAATGAAAATATTACCAAAATATAATGTTAAAGAGGAGAGAAATATTTCATATGTCTCTCTGTATATGTTTTAGAAACACACACAGAAGACTTGAACCTGAAAATTGAGCCTGGAGAGCAAGGAAGGAGGGAAGAGTTGCTTTCCATATTATAACTTCTTTACTGTTTGGAGATTTTTGCACACACATATATTCCTTTTCAAAATTAAAGAAAAAGGAAAAACAAAATTCAAACCTGGTAGTTAAAGCATTACTTAGCTTCCTTGTACATATGAATATTTTCATAGCTTGATAACATCCAATAATTTTTACGAAAATATTAAAATGGTTTGATAACATATTTTCATATCACGTTTTTTCACCTTAATATTCATTCCCTAAAGGCAAAAAAATAATCCTGTGGTCCAGGGAAAGGCAAAACATCTATTCTACGGTAAATGTAATTTTTTGAAATCCTAATCTGGTTTGAAGCTAGCTCCACCACTGACTTGGGCAAGATATTCAATCTTTAAAAGCCTCAATTTACTGAATGATGAAATAGAGATAAGGAGCAACAAATATGTCGCATAGTCATGAGGATTAAATTCTCAGATGTTAATGTCGAATACAGATTCCAAGACATTTACAGTGGTGAGATGACAATCCAAAAGAGATTATCTTTGTGGTATTATCTACAACAGCATCTCCAGGACAGAGAATAGTTAGAGGTCCCTACAGATCCAAAGAAAATTCCAAAAAGCTATAAAAACAAGAGAATGGGAACCACATGCCACTTAATGGAGTCTCAATTCACCGAGCAACTCCTGACCAATGTGGAAAGCTCACAGAGGCATGTGGGTTATAGTCAGCTGGAGGTTTTTCGAATGCTTTTTAAACACTGTTTAATTTGTTGTTGTTGTTAATGACCCAATTGAGAATTTTTAGGGTCTACTGAAGGAACACTTTATTTATTACTTAGCACTATCTCTTTTCTTCCAATTTTCTTCTCTCTCTGTTTTCTGCCTCTTCTTTCATTACATAAATAGAGCCATGCCATATGTGTAATTTGCTTCAATTTCACTCTTCATCCCCTTATAGAAAGTTGTTTTAAATGGACTATACCAACAGAACTAGAGGTGCTAACTAGATCGAACAGTTAATTCTGAAAATTTTGAAGACTTTCCATGACATTTGTTTATGTTGGCTTTTTCATTTAGTTTCTAGGAAAATTGTATCACTGTGACAGTTAATTCAAATCCCAGCAAGACCTGGTAAGCAAATAACTTGCCAAGTTTTAACTAGAAGTACTCCTTAGCCTTTACCAAAAGAAAGACCAATTTGAGGTGTATTTCTATAATGGATGAGCCTTCTGTCTGAGTATTCCATTACCTCATTCATTTTAAAGTCAATTTAGAACTCATGGACAGTGCCAAATTTACAGCCTTGAGTCCAGACTCCCTTTTTTAGTCTACAGAAGAGTCGTTGCATAAGTTGTCATGCAGGGAGCCTTCTGAGGCAGCTCCACTCCATCACGCTCTTTTTTTCCTCGGGAGCACCGGGGTTTCAGACTCTTAGGCTATCCAGTAATGTAAGTACCATTAAAGATCAGCAAATTTAGCTGAAACCTTGAATCTCTATCTTCTGGGATATAATCATATCATAACAGAACGGCGAGGCAAAGGCAACCAAGCTCTAAAACACTCAAGATTCAAGCCACCGAATGCTTTTTTGGATTTGCTCTGTGATTACAAATTAGTAATCGGGATGTTTACAAAATACTCAATTTTCCCAGGTGTTTTAAGACCTATCCCCTGAGAGATTTGTGTTCTTAAATGTGAAGAGGGTAGGTTTAAGAAATGGCAGATTAGACCATCTTCTCTAAGAAGCAATGATGTCATGGTGGTTTTAGGAGTTAAGCCTATTTGTGTGCACGCCCCATCTATAATTAACATTCTCGGAGGGATGGGCTCAGGCCTCACTGGGGTAAGATTACCCTTGCTGTTTCACAGTATTGCTGCTATTGTGAGCCTGATTGCATCATTCTGTCAAATGTCCTGAAGCATGAGGGCACGGAGAGAGTCCCCCCCCCCAACCCATAGCTCATCTTTTGTCACACATGTTCTTTTTGCTGTTTCTGTCTTTTCTCTGTAGTTTCCTCTGCCTGAAAACATTCAAGTTTCCTTTAAGATGGTGGATGAGATGTTTGCAGGGACATTGGTTCAGTGGTATCTCAGACCTAGAGTCTGAAAAATAGGGTAAAAGCTAGCGACGTCTCAGCGGAACTTCAGAGTTGGGGAAGCTGTGTGTATTTTCAAGGGCAGAGGACAAGCGATAGAAAACAAGTTCCAGGGATCTGGGATTGGAGAACGAGTGGAATTCAAGGTTCTAAGAAGAAACTTTTCAAAATAATGGGGAAGTTTCATTTTAATGAGACTTAGCATAGCTCAAGGATGTGTCAGTCTGTTTGAAAGTTGAAAGTCAAAACTGCCGAGAGTGCTTTCTATCCCTTTTCTGCTCAGCAATTGGGGTTTCCATCCTGCACAACCCAACTCAAACACCATGGATCTGAAGGCTTCTAAAACTCTCTCTCCTGACTCTCAACTGCATGAATCATTCCCTCCTTTTGAGTTCTCTCAAGATTTGCTCAAATTGCCTGGTTTGGAGCTTATCATTTTAATATAGTTAGTTATAGATTTATCTTCCTGAGTTGAGGCCAGGTGTGGCATTTGATTCCTCTTTATATTCCTAAAACCTAACCAATTCATAAGGTAGATGCATAATTTACATTAGATGGATTGAATTCAAATAGTACCTGCATCCTCTGTGAGATCAGATTATTCACGTAACAGCTCACAGGAGCTTTAATGAAACAGAGCTTATTACCTACTTGATTAATTCCATAGCCACCATAAAAAATGTCTTAGCACATTCTTGGACTAGATAAGAAATTTGCAAATACATTGAATGCAAGAAAAATGAAACAGAACAGAAATACTACCGGAATTATCATGGTTATATGGGTAGGGTGAGGTGAGTTTCAGATAGAAGATAAATTTACTTTCAGCAGCTGAGTTGAAGAAGCAGCGCAAGTAGGATGATGGGGGAGAAATAATTCCATGGAGCCACCTACTGCAGAGAATATTAAATACCCATGATAATTGCAATACCAATAACTTTCAAAAGCAAGGAATGGTATTTATATTACTATAGTGGCATCTGCGAAACATTTGGGTAAATTTAGTTCAAGGATTTAATCTTTCTGATTTTCAGAGCTTTCCCAGTTGCAGTGGGCTGTCATGTTTGGGAAGGAGTGCTTATTCAGAAGAAGCTGAATCTCGATTCGTTAGTCATTACTAAAAATGGGTCATGGATCATGTCATGTTGTCTATAACCTAGTTATAATTTTGGCAGGAGAGAAGTTTTAAAAATCATGATTTCCTATAGAAACCTTTAAAAACTCATTAGCTTCTGATAATTATACTAATATCAAAAGCATTAAAACCATGGAACTAATTTCGGCAAAAGATCAGCCGTGAACGTGTTCTGGGGAAGTTTTCTCTTTCAACTTCCTGGGAACAAAATAGAAGGCAGTTCAGGGCTCTAACATGACACCCTATTTCAGATGCAGAAGAGACAGAATTTCACGGAAGCAGAGCATCGTGAGTTAGCGGATTCTAAAATGAAAAGCAAGAATATTAGAGCAACATCTCTAAATGTGACTCTGGGCCCTGGAGAAGCCTCTCCACTTGTGATTGATTTGCATTTCTGCCTATGTCTGAATTCATATTCCATAAGCACAGATGGAGGTGTGATAGATTTTTTTTTGAGCACATCTATTTATTCAGATACCGGATTCAGTCTCTGAGTAGGGAGATGGTGAAGGCTGCTGTGAGCAGATGGCACATAGGCACTATGACTTTAGAAACAACATTCTCTAAAGATAAGTGGCACAGTAATAATAATAATACTTAGCACATATATTGCACCTTTGGTCTGCCAACATTAACTAATTAATCTTCAGTAGACCCCTGTGAGATAAGTAAGTGCTTATAATTATCTCTATTATGCAGTCAAGTCAACTAAGAATGTGTCTGCACATACTGTAGAAGAATTGGCCCAAGTTAAAGATCGGGTGGATCCAATTTGCATGGCTCTTTAAGATTTCTGCTCTAGTAACAGACTAGTATTTCTAGACACCCTGCTGTTTGAGGCACCAAGTTGATTTGAAGCAGGATATCAACCCCAAGACATATTTCATTCAGAAGGTTTGTGTTGCAGGGATCCAAAATAGGCCTGAGAAAAAGTTGAGTCATTTTTCTAAAGCCCGAGAGGCCGTGACTGGCCAAAAGCGGGTGTGGAATTACAGGGCCCCTGCCTTATCCTCCTATTTGAAGAAGACAATTTGACTATAGGTATTTTTAAGCATATTCTTTAAAATAAATAAATAAAAATATTCTTAATTTTAAGCATATTCTTTAAAATCAAGAATTGCAAGAAGTCTGTAATTTTTCCTTAGTATTTACTGTACCTGAGGCTTTCCCCCTACAGGGTAGTTGAGTGTGACCTACGGGTTTGATCAGAGTGATTAACAAACCGCATCACAGTGAAGGGCTACGAAGCTGCTTAGAGGTGAAACTGAGCTGCTGTGGTTCAGAAGTTCTGGTGCTGCTGATGCAGAGGAGTAAGGGCATCAGTCTCGAAGGCCTGAGATTTGGAGTCACTGGCCTGTGCTATGATGCCAAGACGCCCAAGGCTTAATTTGGAAATGTGTCACAAAGAAAAGAAAACTTTGTAAGAGTGGTAGTGTTAGTACCCTATATACAAATATGAGATTTTAAGGAGAAAATGTACAGGCAGCGGATCATCACATGTGAGACATGGGAGCATGGTAGGTAAACGGGGAGTATTTCAACCTCCACGGACTCTCTTTGAAGCAGTGTGATCTTGCCCAACTCACGGCCTTTCGATCTTAGTTTGTGCTCATCTATAAAACTGAGGCTAATTCTACCAGCCACAAATAACTGAAGTCCCTCAAGTCTCCTCCTCTCAAAAGGGTTAGGGAGTTTTCATGCTATTTTAAAATCTTATTACAATGCTCTGTGCATCTGAAGTCACCAAAATGTTAAATTTTTAACCTTGGGAGGTGACAGTCTTTGATATTTTACTTTCCTCTTTTCCATTTGAAACCTGCTTTTATTTTATGCAAGAGAACTCCAGCTCAAATGTCTTGAAGGACAAGGGAGATAGCATTAAAATATAGAACTGCAAAATATATGACAATAGTGAGTGATGGTGCTCAGAGGCACACTGTTGACCACGTACCTGATTGCAGCCATATATAATGAAAGTCATTTTTAATACAAATAACATCTGGGGTCCATGTACATTTCTTAGGTCATGAAAGAGATTTCCTTTCTGGCACACCAAGTTCTTTTATTCCCTTTGATGAGGGTGTTTTCTTCTTTACCCCTGATTATCAAAGTCCTTCCCTGTTTAAAACTCCAGTTTACATCCAAGCTCTCCCATGAAGTCTTTCTTGAGCTCTGTACTTTTTAAGGATCTCCTATTTCTCTGATCACAAGTTGCATCTTCTGGATACCTCATTTGGCATTGATGAATAGCATGCAGTACCTATATTTTTAACCTACTATAAACATTTGTGTTGTTACCTTTCAAAACCATGTATTCCTCTCACTCAAGAGCATTATGATAATTAAATAAGCTATTATGTTGACCTGAGAACTATGCTTGGCACATAAAAAACTTCCAATAACTATTGAGCATTATAAGTTATTATAGTATCTTAACCCCAAAATAGATTTTTCCCCACTCTGCTTGGTCCAGAGAAATGGTCATATATTTATAGCTATCATTTTATGTCAATAAATTTAGGGGGTACAAGTGTTTTCTGTTACATGAATGAATTGTATCATGCTGGAGTCAGGGCTGTTAGTGTGCTCATCATTCCTAACTGGTAGATTTTCACCCTCACCCCCGTTTCTCCTTTTAAGTTTTTAGTGTTCATTACACCACATTATAACCATGCATTGATAACAATTTAAAGTTTACCTAACAGTGGGTAAACCAGTTAATCTTCATAAAATACTTAGAGGTGAGTGGTATTAGACATCTCTGATGGAGGAAAGAACTAAGGTTCAGAAAAGGGTAGCAAGTTAAAAAAATGGCAGTCAGGGATCGGCACCCATAGCACAGTGGTTATGGTGCCAGCCACACACACTGAGGGTGGCAGATTTGAATCCGGCCCAGGCCAGCTAAACAACTGCCACAAAGAAATAGGCAGGTGTTGTGGCAGGCACCTGTAGTCCCAGCTACTTGGGAGGCTGAGGCAAGAGAATTGCTTACACCCAAAAGTTGAGGTTGCTGTGAGATGTGACACCACAGAACTCTACTGACGTCAACATAGTGAGACTCTGTCTCAAAAAAAATGGCAGTCAGCTAGCACATAAACCAACAGGAAACTGAGAGCTCCTGATTCCAAGACCAGGTCAAGGAAAGAATTCACGAACAATGACAAATGTGCTAATTCAGTAGCCCTTCCTATGCAATCTCCAACCTGGCCTTTCCCTTGAACCATATGACCTTTATTGACCTTTATGACCTTAATCTGAATTTGTCTGTAACTTCTTTATGGGTCATATCTCTCCTAGTTAGAACATAATATCATTGAGGGGAACTCTTAACATCAGATATATTTTAACTTACCCCAAACCCTTAATACTTGGTAGTCTTTGAATATCCAATAAATATTCTAAAAGTTAGTTTGACTACAGATTTGTCATGTGACTACTAATGAATCAGCAAGTATTCATTGCAATTGCATTATCTGGATACAGAGGAAGAATGCATTTGTCAATAAAATGATGAACAAAAATACATAGCCTGCTGAGCTTTTGTGAAATCTATTCCATTTCATCAAGTTATTTTCCTTAGTTCTAAAAAATATTAAAATGTGAATGAAGCACCTTGGATTATAGGCCTCAGACTTCTGATAGTGCAGCCCTCAAATGTCCTGGTGCCCATTAACACTTTTTTGCCCACATTTTTAAAGGAAAATTTAGGATGTGCATTATACATGGATATCATGGCTCGGGAGCACAGCAGGCCTCCCAGGCCAGCCGTGGGCTCTGGTTTCAGCCCACTGGGCACAAGAGATTTCAGTATGGGAGATCTGTCCTCCCACGAAATCAGGCTGGATCAGCCTCTACCAACTGCCACAATTGGGGAGGCAGTGGTGGTGGGCTGGCAAGGGGGCTGCAACCATGTGTGGTGAGGGCTGAGGCCTAAGGCCTGTCCTGACGGAGGTGACTGGGAACCCCCACAGGCCGTAGGAACCTGCCTGTCTGCTCACTGGCCAAGCAGTCTCAGGAAGCTCCCACCCCACCTGCCAAGTACCTGGCCATCTGGGCTATGGCTCCCAATGTGGCAATGGGAAGGAAGGGCTCCAGGGACAGAGGAAGGGACAGCCTTCACAGAATGGGTGACTGTGGGAGAGCAGATCCATCTGCAAGTTTACCAGGGGAGCGTTAGCCCTCCCCAGACGTGCCTGTCCCTGATGAGAGCCAGACACTTTCTCCCGGGGCATTTTCCTGAAAGTTTGGCCCCAAACCCTGGGTGCACATTATACATGGGAGCACATTTGACATGGCAAAATACAGTAATCAGTTCCATTCCATACACTTCCACAGTAATTCAGCATAAATGTTGGTGTGTCGTGTTTTACGTCTTATTTTTCTTATTAATGTTACAGTTAGAGCACTGGCGGCCATTCATGAAAAGCTGGTCTTCATGGCAGGAGTTAGGGTCTATCCTTTAATGCTTCTCTCTTACTTGCTCATTCATTTTTTTTCTCAACAGACCGTAAGTGATACTAAATTCCAAATATTGACAAAAAATCATGAGATTAACACTAGAAGTTGGAAAATCCTAGACCCCCATTTAACCATTTTCCTGGACATTGGACCCAAACAAACCACTACTTGACTTTGGTAATGAAGCACAAGGCACGGTGTATAGAATCCCAATTTTGGTCGATAAAACCTCTGCCTTAGGAATTAAGGTGAGTCTGAGAACTCCTGTAGTTTGTCCTCTATTAAAAGTAATCTGCACTTACGGTGCATCTTAGAAGGGACAGGTGAAACCTACTCAATGCAGAACACAAATGTTTTCACATAATAAACGAGTAAATGTCATGAAGGTTATGTCGAACAGTTGGATGAAAATATTTCAGATTGTATATGATGCCCACACACTGTACCCCATGACTGCACTAATGTACACAGCTATGATTCAATAAAAAAAAAATAATAATCCGCAGATCAACTAGTTTATTTCTTTCATTTGCTTGTCATATCTGTCTCTCTTACAAAGAAGAGCAAACCGGGCATGTTTCCAGAGGCATCGTTCTTTGAGAACAGCCCCTGTCCACGTCTGGGGTCACAGCGAAACTGGGGGTCAGAGCAGACACACGAAGGCCATAGCCCGTCTACTTTGCTGTTATGATAGTGACAGTGGTGTGGACAATTTTCATGTTTGCTGAGTTTTCAAAACAGAATTCAATACAAGCTCCACGAGAGAGGAAAACGATACGCTGTGTCCCCATGTGATGCTGCGCGCTTTGCTCTCTGACTCCAACCTCCTCGACCACAGCTTGAGTCTGGAGAAGATAAGAATTGTGAAGTTAAAGGTTCAGAGACAGAGAGAGATGGGGAATTGGATGGGTGGAAGACAAGTCAAGAAGAATATGTCTCTTGTCAGCAGTAAAATGTATTTGTGAACATTTCACTGCTATTCTGACGGCGCTGGCAGGAGGACCAGACAAGTAACAATAATGATGCCACTGAAGGAGCGAACTGGTTCTTCCTCATTTTAGTAAACATCCCTCCTTCATTTCACCCATCAGTTCTAGGAAAGCTCGTTTTCCGAGCATTTGTTCTCGGCCCCGTGAAGCCGTACAGGTGGTGCTGCCTCAGCAGGAAACCGTCTTCTTGCTGAGGGGCCGCCAATTATTTGGAGTGAAACTAAAACAGAGGAATAAATATTACATGTTGAGGGATGCTTGTCAGGAAGGAGAGTGAGGTGCTTTCAATGGGGCATGTCAGACACAAAAACCTTCAGCAAATCTGCATTTTCAATGGCAAAGTGGCTAGAATTCTCCAGCTGCTCCACTGGTGAACCTCAAGATTTATCTCATAAATTTAAATTATAGATGACATCGCACTGGGATGGAAATAGATGACACCTTTAAAAATAAATCGAGTGAAACATTTGGGTAGAGGAATCACACATTTAGAAGGGAAAAAGGAAAGTTCCAATGTGCCAAAACAGAGCTTTTATTTGTTGTCCTATTTACTATTCTCTGTCTAAAATTAGTATCTCTCTTAATTTTCCTCTTTAGTCCACTGTAAGACATGCTGTGGAGCAGCTACAAAAGTTTTGTGGGACTCAAGGAGTAAGCTGGGTTGCAACTATAACAAAAAGCTTGCCAAGGTTGGGAGCCAGACTGGCAAGGTTTTCTGTTGTGTCAGCATTGAAGTATTATTGCAATGTTATAGTATCACTGAAGAAAGGGGAACGTGGAAACAGCAGAGCCAAACGCAAAGGAACATTTGAAGGAAAGTGTGGACCTAACTTCAATAGTTTGGCTGTATTGGACAGGGTTTAACTTTAATGGGAACCAGTCAACTCAAGTTTAATGCAATCATATGAAATTGTGCTTTTAAAAATGCATTCCAGGACATCTCGATTCCAGCAGTCTTTCTGAATCAGATAATGGTAAAGAATAATAAAGAATAGAGGTCTGAAAACCTGCAACATCAGGAGAAAACTTACTTGCATTATAAGAAAATTTCCACCAGCCAGAGTGGGGAGAATCATTTTCTCATGGAGGGAAATTGGAGAGCAATAAACTTGAGAGATTTTTCCCCTTTCACGTGTTCATTCTCACATCCAGGTAAAAATCAATAAAAATGTGAAATATTTTTTCATAAGAAACCATAATAGAGCTCATAATTTGGGCAAAGATTGTACCAAAATCCTAAGAGTCAATTGAGAAACACAAGAGAAATGAAGGCAATTGGTAGAAGCAAGATGATTTAAACCATAACCTGTCATTAACATAAAAATTTTTATTGAGGGTGAAAAAGTAGAGCAACATCCTTGATCATCTCATGCATGATATTATGAAAGATGGGCTACCCTAGATTAGAAACTTTATTATTATTATTTAAACTAAGTCAACAAAATAGAGGGGGCACAGATAAAACATGAGCTCTAGTAGTGATAAGTTTTTGTCACCACCACAAATGATTTCTAGTCTCAGGTTGGTCATGAAAGCTCATCTGTGGCTCAGAGAGTATAAAATTGAAGCGGTGAGTTTAAGAGCTTTACCCAGGCTCACTATTTGCCTTACTTACTTTCCAATTCCCTGTAGTTAGAACGAGTCAACTTTCTATTCTCACCCAGTGATCAGTTTTGGTTTTCAAGTGACACTCTGCATGTGGAGCTCAGAAAAACCAAACGCCTACGGGAATGTGTGGAAGAAACTGGATAGCAAGGCCGCCAAGTGACTCAGTCTCTGCTTCCATTCCCTGGGGTTTATCAACTTTGTTAATGGGGCATATGTGCTGAGAATTATGTAACATTAAACATGGGGAACACTTCCTGGAAAAAAATTTTCCATTCTTCCTCAAAGCCAATGCATTCATGGGTCTAATGTCCAGGTAAAACATCACCCTCTAGTGTACATCACTAAATAATGTTGCCTTGGCTTCGATGACGATAATGGTTATGATAGTCGAGAATCTTAAAATAAGCGTTATAATAAAGGCCATCTACTAATATGACTAATGAAGAAATGCAAGGACTGAATGCATAATGAATGATACATGTGTATAACTCATTGGTGTGATCAAAATAATTGATTTGAGCTCAAAATGAGGCAAAGTTTTGACTAGATGAAAGAATCCAAAACTGTCTTAAAAAATGACAAAGGTTTCCAGTTTCATGAGTATTTGTTGAGTATATGTGACGCAGGATAGACGTTGCTGGTGTCATGTAGCCTGATTCCATGTGAATCAAAGGAGTAGATGAAGAACTAACAGCATTCTACAGGTGAGCGTGGTGGTTCACACCTTAAATCATTGCACTGTGAGAGGCCACGGTGGGTGGATTGCTTGAGCTCAGGAATTAGAGACCAACCTAAGCAAAAGGGAGATCCAATCTATTCTAAAAACAGAAAAATCAGCCAGATGTCATGGCGGGCACCTGTAGTCCCAGATACTCAGGAGGCCGAGGCAAGAGAATCATTTAAGCCTGGGAGTTTGAGGTTGCTGTCAATTATGACACCATGGCACTCTACCAAGAGTGATGGAATGAGACTCTTCCTTAAAAGAAAAAGAAAAAAAAATGGGTGGCTCCTGTGGCTCAAGGAGTAGGGTGCTGGCCCCATATGATGAGGGTGGTGGGTTCAAACCCAGCCCTGGCCAAAAAAAAAAGCATTCTACACTTCCCTGGCAGGAAGACTGCTGGAAAATCTTATGAAGATGTTTTTGACATTGTTTTCTTCTGTGTTTGAATAAAACTCAAGGAAATTTAACTCTTTTGTTGAAAATATCTGTAGTTCCTTTCTACACAAGTGAACCTCTCAGACATTTTTGTGTTTCCTTGTTTCTGGTCTAAACTGTTGAATGTTGAATTGGCCTGGTGCATCAAAGTATGAAGCATTTATTTAAAAGTGATAAAAATTCTGCCAACAGGACATGGGATATATGAAATTCATATATATTTTCTCAAATGATACTTTAGAATGCCTACTGATGTCCTCCCATTGGAATTTTCCAATGGAATCAGAGAACACTTAGGATTTCCATTTATCAAAAATATAATTTCTTATTAATGTCATCTTTCTGATGTGTTATTGGTACTTTAACTTCAAGAGATTCTTTTCTTATTTACTGACAACTATGATCTTTCTTAAAACATTTTTGGAAGTAGAACTTAAATTCCTACCTCATAGGTATTTAATTAAGTTCAGAGTTTGAATTTAATTAAATACCTACGAAGGTTAGACACTTAAGTTCATGGATTCATCCTAGAGAAAGTGCTACATCCCTCATTGCTGAATATCGCTAAAACCATCTTTGAAGTACTACCCTTGGGCGACTATGCACTGACACCAACATCTATCCCAGCCTTCAAAGCAATTTTGGAATTCTTCTTCTGGAATGACCATCAGAGCTGTCATCATCTGAGGTCTGACAATGAAGGTCTCTATATCATCCTAGAGAAAGTGCTCCATACCCCATTGTTGAATATGACTACAGTCAATAGTGCTATCGCTAGCACTCAATAGTACTCCCTTTGGCCATCTGGTCCATAGTGATCTTCAGAAATGAGTGTGTGGCACTTTTTCTAGGATTAGTTCCCAAACTTCACTGTCAGATCTCATGGTGTGTGTGCAGGTGTATATTCTGCCTAAGAGTACACACAATAAACATCAACTGAACCTCATGTACTCAGGTAAATAGTATTCCTACAAAAGATAAAGAAAGTAAGATTGCCCTAAAATTGTCTCCTTTTATACCTAAGAAACAAACTCAATTAATTTTCACCGTTGCCACAATTCTAACTAGATATATGAGTCAGAGGAAAATAACTTTTCGTCACATATTTCAGGTCCCTAATTCACATAACACGTAGTAGGACTGAATAATGGTAATAGTATATGACTTATAAGTCTTAGTAGTAAGGCTTTCTTATAATATTAAAACAAAGTTATATTAGTTTGGGGAAGTTCGAGATTAACATTGGCTATAATCAAAGCAAAAAAATGTCTAACAGTAAAACCTTTACAAGCATGTAAATAATTCAACCTAGAGCTGATGTCTCCTGTTTGCTAATGCTACAAAGCATACCAGGTAAAAGGACAAGATGCAGGGTGAGGCTGCCTGGGTTGGAATCACAACGTTGCTACAGTAGCCATGTGACCTTAGTTAGGCAATTTCTCTGTGCCTTATATTTCTTAACAGTAGCATTAGCATAAAAATAGCACCTCTTTTATTTTGTGGTGTTGTTTTGAGATCAAGAGAAATTAAACATACAAAGATGAAGTATTCATTTCTTTTAAAAAAATTATTACTAGTACTCAAAAAATAGAGAAAACAGTGAGAATAGGAGAACCCTTCCAATTCTTAATTCTAACAGAATGTGTGAAGGGAATCTGGTTTTTTTCGAAATCCACATCAAATGGTTCACAATCTTTAGTTATGTCTCTACAATTGACATCATCAGTGATTAGAAATACAAGTAGCATCTGGCCAGCACTATATTTGGTGTGATGGAAGACAGCTTGTTTAAACCATGGGTAGTTCCGGCGAGACGTAGCTAGGGCGTTAAGAGTGGCTAAGGGGTATGAGGGTATCCATTATGAGAACCTTCTTTCTCACTGGGTTTTCAACAGCACGTCTGTGTGAAAGAATAAACGCAGCCACGCAAGCATCCACTACCACACAACCGGAATGAGAGTGGGAAGAAAGGCACTTATAACTGTGGTGAAAGTAGCAATCTACCACGGGAAAACTGTATTATTTAGTGAATCCAACAATATAGTTTAACAGGTTCTTTAAAAAATAAATAAAACAGCACATTCTGAAACTTATCAAGTGATTTTTTTTCAAATAAATATCCATGCTGCATTTCAATGTTCTTTAAGCCTTGACATTTATGTTGAGTTATAAACTTGGTATGAAAATGGGAAGTTGGATTCCTCTGAATGAAAGCCTTTTAGAGTTGATAAACAATTCTCACTGCAGTTTAATAGATTCTGTTTAAATTTCAAGTCCAAATGTCAGAGCTGGAGACGATGAAGGCAAAGAAATTAGAGGTTTTGTTGATGTTTTCTATCCTATTACTATTTTTATAAAGGTTTTTGTTCCAGCTGAATACAACACATCATATGCTTTCTAGTTTCTCTGGCAGAAAATAAATGAATTTGCAGAGTCAAATAGACTCAATACATAGAGAGATAATATGACCTGAGGATATCAGCTTTTATGTATCTGTATCTTATATTGATTTATTAGCATGCATAAGACTAAGTAGTCTTTGAGTTGAGAGCATTATCTTAAATGGGTGCAAAAACACCCTTAAACTAAATTTGTATTTTGAGAACTCTGATAGAAATGAAGAACTAAGGCCAAACTGACATTTCTCAGAAATCAACAAGAGTTGTCCACACATTCATTGGCCCTAGTGGGCACATTTAGCACAATTGATTGGGATAACTTTGAGAAGGATCATAAGGGTATAAAGACTCCTTCGAAGCAGTAGGAAAATGAATAGCTGAATGGAGAAAATTGTACCACCCATCTTCTTGTCCTATTACTGTTAACACCAGCAGTCACAATCAGTAGTTTATTGTATAGGGCAATCTTGTTGATTAGAAACTGGATTCAAGTTCATCAAAATGGAATGGCACATAACTCATCCCTTCTACTCCGTACAGAAATAACTTTGCATCTTGATAGACACTTTTATTTGTAGAACTATATTATGTCATAAGAATTGGCTTTGGTAATGTATATGGTGCCTTGTCAAACACTTCAGCCATTCATTTCTTGAAGGAACTAGAAAACCAATTAACAAAATAAAAAAAAAAAACAACTTTCTGTGGCAAAAAAGATTTCTATGCTACTTTAATTGGAAAAGCTTGAAATATTTGTCTCGATGTCCAGTTGTTTTATCTTATAATTTGAGCCATCTTTATTAAGGGCCCCTTTATATATTTGTTAATTTAATGATCTAAAAGAAACAGCCCTAAAGAAGTGGAGTAACATGTTCAGAATCAGCAGGTCACTAAGTGAAAAAAGAATGCAAATTCAAGAAGTTTAGTTTATCTCCAGCCACTCACTCCTTACTCTGGTTTGCAACATCAGCTCATTACCCAGTGTCCTGACCCAAACAGAAGAGGATAAACAAAGTTAGTTGCTTAGCAACAGAACCGCTGAGCAAAGAGGTAGAATTTGCTTTAATGATGCTTCTTGCCTGATCATTTTAAGGTCCTTGCAGATCATGCAACTTCTAAAACCAGCAAGTCTCCATAAATACAGGCTTAGATCAAAAGCAATGCTGATCATCAAATGCTGAGTAGAAGGATATTTAAATAGCAATGTTATGATAATTATAATTACTATTAAATCAACATTTTCTGAGATCTTTGTTAGATACTGCTTATACGTGTTAACTTAGCTACAGTTAACTTAGAAAAAATGGAGAAAAGATGAAAATTATCTATATTGAACATACATAATATGTGCATGAAGAAATTTCATATGTACAAATATTGAAAATACATATATTAAAAAAAAAGGAAAAAAAATGCTTATTATCTGAGTCCATGAGGCAAGAAATAACAAAGACATCAGTAAAGGTGTATATACTTCTTGTTTCAGAATGTATCTAGGGATACTTTATTTACACTTCATTTTTGCTTTTCTTTCAAAGTCTTAAAGCACTTAATTTCACTTTCTCTTCCAACTTCTCTGAGGGTTGAATACAGAAAGGTTAGGTTTTCCATTGTATAAAAAAGTGAAAAAGGAAAACTCAAAATTCCTGAAGTCACTCTTTCTGCTTAAAGCAGAAAGATTAGTCATCACACAAGTTCATTTGTGTTACTTTAAGATTCCTCTCAATTTATTACACTTACGGTACAGGATGTGTTATGCACGCATGTGCACACGTCAGCATCAAAACTCAACTACTGGACCAGGAAACATTACTTAGGCAAATGAAATTGTATCAAAACCGGTTTGCTATTTACCTTTACTAAGCCAGTCATTTTGAAACCGTCATCCTTGGGCCTCATTCTTAGCATCTTTCTCACTGATCACTGGGCTTTACAAGGAAAGGCCAAGGAGCACAGCTTTCTCATTTTTTCTACGCCTAGAGGCACAGCATAGCAAAGAAGCACTGAAGACATTCCAACAAAATGAATGATTCCAGATAGATCAAAATTTAGCATTTTCTATGCATAATTTTAATGCAGATTTACTTGTTTTGAAACATGAAATTGTTTCATGGTTGACAGAAAGACTACGAAATTGATTTGCAACTTATTTACGTCTAGTCGTCCCACTAAAGACGGCATGTTCTGTGATCCTTCAGATCCCATAGATTTACTTTGGGGGAAAAACAAGAAAGTTCACAGTGAGAACAATAGCTCCAGACACCACAGATGGAAATTTAAATGTGGTGTGATTCTGCACATCAGGAGCCAGCTAAGGTAACTGTGTTGCAATCTGCGAATTACTCTTGTGAAAAGATTCCTTGGCATTTTCTTAACAAGAGCAGGGTGTTAGCGCTCATGTTTTGGCTAGCTTCCATTTTCCACTGTATAAGCTCCAACTACCAATACTTTTTAAAAAAATATTACACATCTTAAATGATTTTAGGATTATGCAATTCACATTAATATTTTTCCTTACACCGACATTTCAGTAATGGCAGCACAGACCCTACTGAGTGTTAGAAGATTCCTGAGAAAAAAATGTGCACTGTTTTTAGCTACAGTGACAGCAGCCTATGTCTCCACCCCACTTCCCCCCCACCCAAAAAAAAATACCTGTTTGGACCAAACAAATATTATATACCAATAAAAAAGATCTTCTAAAAAAAACAAGTCCCTGATTGCATTTTATCACATTATCCATTGATTAATCAGTAAGTATATTTATGAATGTGAACCCAATTCCAGTGTGCAATATTTGCTAGCACACTGGAATTTTTGAGATACTAAAAGGTATCTCATCTAGGAAAATAAAATATATTTATAAAATGTAGCTGTACAGTTTAAATATAATTAATTTTATCATTTTATAAATACTCTCAATGTTTTTAATCTAATGAAAGCTAAATGAACACTGGGCACAATGGTTTGTTTAAATAGCATATTGATTTCAAAGTTTTTGAGAATTAAGTCTCAACAACATATTTTAAAATTTATTTTAAGTGGCTGTTATAAAATATCACAAGTAATTATCAAAAGGTGATTGAACCTCCAACTTACTCTTTAACCTTTCATTTTTGTCCACCATTGTAATTTTATTATTCAATCTCTTTTCAAATCAATCCAGCTGTGTAATGCTTCTTGCATTCTATTGCTACTATTTATTGAGTAGATACTATGTTGATACAGATACAGGGCAGATAAAAGAAGAAAAACCCACTCTGTTGCTATTATTTATTGAGTACTCACTTGGTGTTTACCACCTAACACATTTATTCCCATTTCACAATCATATCTGCATTTTAACGTAGAAACTATCATTGTCATTTTATAGGTAAGGAATCTCAGGTTTAAAAGTGTCTTACTTTCTCTAGTCATATAGCTAAGAACCAACAATATGAGGGTTGGAACAAAGTTGGCTAACTGTGAAGTTATAGTTTTTAATCGTAGTATACATTTATTAGCAATGATAATATCATAGAAAATTCCATCACCTTTTATGCTGAAATGATTAAAGGTTGTCTTGTTATGCCTCTACAAAGCTACCTTCCCCTGAATTTATAAGTAAGTTAATAATATCTTCTTTTTCTAGATCTGAATAATGGTGGATATACATTAAAAAACTGGGTAAGAGTTCTCTTTTTAATTTGATTTATTATCATTCAAATGTTTTATACCAGAATTTGAGATAAACAGGAATGTCCTACCTTGAAGGGAATAAGGACATTTAGACTACTGTAAATAGGAGTTAAATACTCTAGGAGAAAAAGATGATGCCATTAAATTATAATTAGAGACAGAGAGTCACCCAAATAGCACGTTGCCATGGTCAAGGGTCAGAGTAAACTTAAAGAAAGCAGATCAAACCACAGCCCGGGTACAGGCGAATAGGTTGTTGAGGACATGTGTATGCGTGTATTTGTGTGTCCATGTGTGTAGTGGAGAACCTTTTGGAAGGAAGAACCATTAACATATTCATAAATTAATGATTTAGTTTTTGAAAGACTATGCCATTGTCACAAATACCAACTTGTTAAACTGTTGACTCTTAGTCTTTTCCATGAAATGCCATATTTGATAAATTGTATTATAATTGTGAAACTCAAGACAGCATTAAAGCCTCAAAGGAAGTCTTAAGTCCAAATTACCAAAAGATCAGCACTGATGACCTCGGCATTATCAAATCATATTTTGTGGCATTTCCAATTTATTATCTTTGCTAAACAATGGCTATGGCCCTTAGCTGTGGCAAATAAATTACAGATGATTGTAATACAGATATAGAGTAGGTGAAAGAAAACTTTTGTATAATAAAAAGGAGGAAACAGGAAAGAAGATGGGAGTTTAAGGTGGCTATAAAATAATCAGATTTAGGTTGGCTTCCTCTTTTAAGTGTCTTAATTTTTCAAACACAATAAAATATACTGAGAACTGGATGGCATGCCTTAAAAAATGTTAAAAAAAAATTATTTCACATCCAGATCCAAAAGAAGGGCAGCAGGATAAATTTGAGAAGAGGTAAAACAATCACAAGCATCTTGAGTTTATATTTTATTAATGGACTGAAATGTCCACTAGGAAAAAAAGGGGGGGGGTACAAATAACAGTTCTAAAGTGGACATTTTCAGAATATTACTATAAAGAGAGAGTGCTATAATTTAACCATTGAGCTGAAATCTGAAATCCTTAAAGTGCATTTTTAGGCTGTTGATCCTAAACTCCTACAGACCAATTAGAGCTAAATAATTATTGTTGGTATGACAACCTCAGGGAGAAAAACAAAGAACTTCACTTTTTAAAAATGAAAGCACAAAGTTGTTCTTTAGAACAGGAAATAAGAAGGGGTGGCTATGCGTTATGGTAGCGTATAAAATCATGTTGGTTAATGACATTTTCCTTCTAATAATGTTATTAAGACCATAGTGGGCCATGGAGGGCTAATGCATGCCCATCATTGGTTTGTGCATTTCAGCTACTTTAAATGTAAGAATTGATTATCAAGGCAGAATCGATTATTTTGTCATTTGAATAGTCAGTAAGATACGTTTGCACCATTTGAAACACATGTTTCTTAGACCCAGCTTTAGTTTCACATCTCAGCAGTAGATGTGTTCATAGGTTTTGAGAGTCAAAGCATCTAAATTTCATTTCTGAAAATATTGTACATGGTCATTTTTAATGTAAAAGGTTCTATTACCAATTATAGAGAGTAATCTCTTATCTTCATTACAGATACATTACTCTTGAATTTGGAAAAATTTTCAAGGTATATATTGAAGAATTTGATGAATTTTGACATGCAGAAGCACGTGAAACCATCATTACAATGGAAACAATAGACATATATATCACCCCTTCTCATAATGTTGTTATCTCCGCATGTAGTCTGGCCTGCCATTCCCTCACTCCCACCTGCCATCCTGGGAATCACATATCTATTTCCTGTCACTATATATTAATTTGCACTTTCTAGAATTTTATGTAAATGGAATTGTAGAGTAAGTACTTTTTTGTCTGGCTTCTTTCACTCAGCATAACTATTTTGAGATTTATCCATTTTGTCACATTCCTTTTTAATACTGAGTAGTAATCTACTTATGAATATATTGTAATTTGTTTTTATAGTCCCTTGTTGATCACAATTTGGATTGTTTCCTGTTTTTGTCTATCACAAATAAATTTTCTAAGAATATATCTTTGCAAGTAATTATGTGGACATGTGCTCTCATTTCTCTTGAGTAAATTCCTAAAAGTGGAATGGCTATATCTTACAGTAAGTATACATTTTATTTTAAGGCTCCAAAATGTTTTCCAGGAAGGTAATATTATCTTTTGTTCTTAACTGGTGTACAGAGTTCAAATTTTTCCACATATGCACTAACAATGAATGTATTAAATTCCCTTGATTTGAACCATCCTGACTGTGGGTTGGGCTACCTACTTGTGGTTTAGTTTGCATGTCCTAATGACTAATGATGTTGAATGTTATTTCATGTGCTTATTTACTATCCATATATCTTCTTTGGCAAATTACCTGTTTGAATGCTTGTCATTTTTTAATTAGGTTGTTTATTTACCTATTAAGTTTGTGGGTTTATTATTAGTTATATATTCTGAACATAAGTCTCATATCAAATGTGTGTTTTTCAGATATTTTTCTGAGTCCATACCTTATCTTTTCATTTTCTTAAGAGTATCTTTTGAAAATCTGAAGGTTTTATTTATTTTATATTTTTAACTTAATTTTTTTTTTTTGAGACAGATTCTCACTATGTCACCCTTGGTAGAATGCTGTGGTGTCACAGCTCACAACAACCTCAAACTCTTGGGCTCAAGTGATTCTCTTGCGTCAGCCTCCCAAGTAGCTGGGACTACAGGTGTCCGCCACAACACCCAGCTATTTTTTAACCTAATTTTTATTAAATCATAACTGTATAAATTTATAGGGTACAAAGTGATTATTTGATATACAATGTGGAATACTTAAATCAAACTAATTAACATAACCATCGCCTCACTTATTTTTTGTGGTAAGACATTTATAATATACTCTTAGTTGTTTTGAAATTTACCCAGCATTGTGCACATTAGGTGAGATCCCACCAAATACTCTCTCTCCACTTGCCCTCACCTATCCCCTTCACTTTCTCTCTCCTCTCCCCTCCTTTGTCTAGACCATATTTGTGTTTTATCATTCATATGAATGTGTAAGTGAGTATATATTGGTTTCATAATAGTATTGAGTACATCAGATACTATTTTTCCATCCTTGAGATACTGGAAGAGTATGTTCTAGCTCCATCCAGGTAAACATAAAAGATGTAAAATCTCCATCTTTTTTATGGCTGCATAATATTCTGTGGTGTATATATACCACAATTTGTAATCCATTCATGGGTTGATGGGCATTTGAGCTGTTTCCATTACTTGGCAATTATGAATTGGACTTCAATAAACATTCTGGTGCAAGTGTCTTTGTTGTAAAATGAATTTTGTTCATCTGGGTAGATATCTAGTAATGGAATTGCAGGATCAAATGGTAGCTCAACTTTTAGTTCCTTGAGAATTCTCCATACTTCCTTCCAAAAAGGCTGTATTGGTCTGGAATCACATCAGCAGTGTAGAAGTACTTCCTTTTCTCCACATTAAAGCCAACATCTGAAGTTTGGGGATTTTTGTGATGTGGGCTAATCTTACCAGCATTAGGTGATATGTCCATCCCTTTACCCTGAGTCTTTTTTTTATCCTTTGAGATAAGATGAGTCTCTTGTAGGCAACATATAAGCAACATATATCGGGCCTGATTTCTTATATCCAGTCAGCCAACCTATGCCTCTGTAGAGGACAATTTAAGCCATTCACACTAATTGAGAGAATTGATAGGTATGGGAGTGCTTTGGCCATCATATTTTTCAAAGGTCCAGTGCATATTTTTATCCTTTCACCATTGTGAAAGTTAGGTTTTGTTCAACAAATTCTGCGTGCATTTACTTTGGTGGTAGACCATTATGCTGGTCTTTATGGAAAATAGGTCTGAGTGTGTCCTGGAGAGCTGGTTTAGTTATGGCAAATTTCCTCAACTTGTGTGTATCAGTAAAGTATTTGATTTATCCATCATAAATGAAACTCAGTTTAGCTGGATATGAGATCCCATGCTGAAAGTTGTTTTGTTTTAGAAGATTGAAGGTCAATGACCATGCTTTTCTGGCTGGAAAGATTTCAGCTGAGAGCTCTGCAGTCATTCTAATATTTTTCACAGTGTAGGTAATGCTTTCCTTATTTCTGGATGCTTGCACAATTTTCTCCTTCATATTGACTTTGGCAACATTAATTACAATGTGTTTAGGAGATACTTTATTTGTATTGGGTCTTGCTGGGGTTCTGAAACTGTCTACTGTCTGAATTTCTGTATCTTGCAATGCTTGGAAATTCTCTACAATATTTGGAGTAGAGCATCCTTTAGGACCATCCTCTTCTTGGGGAATTTCTATAAGATGAATGTTTGATCTTTTGGAGTGGTCCACAGCCCTCTCAGGAAGTGATCAGTTTTTGCTCTCCATTTGTCTGCTTCTTTGAGTGTTTAAGACCATTCAAAAGCTTTGCCTTCAATTTCAGAGATCCTTTCTTCTTCCTGCTCAACTCTATTACTGAGGGATTTTGCTGTATTTCGGAGCTCCTCAAATAACTTTTTCATTTCCTTGAGTTCTGCTATCTTTTCTCATTATGTCTATATCCTTGGTGATTTTTGTCTTTGAATTCATTAATTTCTTGAGACAAATTTTGCACAACTATTTGGATTTCTATTTCCATCTTTTCCTTCATTGTATTCATTTTATTTATCATCCATATTTTCAATTCTATTTCTGACATTTCATCCATTTGTTTATGAATGGCATGTTCTGAGGTATCTCTTTTGCCATTCCTTGGGGGAGTTGATCTACTCTGATTATTCATGTTACCAGAGTTCTTTTGCTGATTCTGCCCCATGAGTATTTTCTGTAATTTGGCAATTAAAACTGGTAGAGTGAGATTGAATTGGGGGCCCCAGGAAGTGGTGTTAATGAACCTCTTACCAATGAGCTGGGACATGTGATTGTGGCTTTTCTCCTACAGCCTTTGAAGGGATCTCTGAAAGGTCCCTTTCAGAGCTTCAGCCAGAGACTCTCATAACCTGCCTGGTGAGATAGGGCAAGCTGTCTCTGTCTTGAAGTCAGGCAGCCTCTATGTAATCCTAATGACTTGCAGTATTAAGCTGAAATCTCAGCTTGGGAGATATACAAGCAACTACAGTGCCCCACCCCCCCACCAGGGTTAACTGGAGAAGGAGAATCAGTCCCTCCTGCTGCAAAACAACCACCACTTAACCTTGTCTAGCCCAGGTTGGGAGTTCTAATCAGATTGTCCTGGGCAGTATAATCACTGCTTAACAGGGATAGTTCAAAGGGTCTCCAGTGGTCCCATAGTAGAAACTCACAGGGGGTTCCATCCCACAAACCTGAGGGAATGGAACCTAGGCCCCTCCAGTGAGCCACCAAGTTAGAATAGATCACCTGCTACACACCTTCACAGCCCATCTCTCTCCCGAGCATCTCTCTTCCCACATCCCCCTGCTTCCACTAGAGACACTGTTTCTGCACTGCTGTCCAGTGGCCCACATAATGCCCAGGCCTCTTAGGGAATTGCCAAACACCTTCAGACTGACAGGCAAGGGGGAAAGGGTGGACTGGGAGTTCAGAATAGTGGGGAAAATATTTTGTTCAATTTTCTGCTGGGCAGGATGATGACTAGGTTCACAAGTGGGATCTCCCTGGAGAAGAAGCCCATAATGTTTAGTGGCTCTCTTTTGTGGGGTAAAATAAGAGGTCTTTTGTTACCTCTCACTTCCATAAAGTCCACAGCGAGCCTCCCTCTTGGGGTAGGGGTCTTTTGTCCTTTTGGCCATGGGCTTTGTACCTGGAAATTGTTTTCTTGGATCCTCTTTCTTGGAGTCATAGCTTGCCTTAGCAGAGATGATATGCACTTGTCTATCTTCTTTCATAGCGCATCTCTCCACCTTTGGCTTCACTGAGTCCACTTCTGTCCAATATCTCACTATCTGGATAGGACCCAGGTGAAAGCTATCTCTAGTCAGCCATCTTCCTTCCTCCCCATCAAAAATCTGAAGGTTTTAATTTAGCCAACATATAATTTGTAATTTTAAAAAATGTTCTAGATTATGCTTTTGTCATATTTTCTTAACACACATCAAAAGCTTATCCCTTATTTTCTTCTAGCACTTTTATAGTTTAGCTCTTTCATCTAATGATACATTTCCATTAAATTTGCACATGATATAAAGTGTTGAGCTTCATTTCTTTTTTTCTATTGTGGCTATCTAATTATTCCAAAACCATTTGCTAAAAAGATTATCATTTTCTCATTTAATTATATTGGCATCTTTATTTTAAAAAACAATGGACTATATATTTGTAGGTCAACTTTTGGATTCTCTATTGTGTTCCATTAATACTTTTGCAAATACACAGTCTTTATGACTTGATATTTATTTAGGTGTTGAAATCAGGTATAATTTTTTTCAAAGCTAAAAAAGCCAAAGTCATTTTGGCTATGCTAGGTCATTTGCATTATCAAATAAATTTTAAATCAGTTTGTCAATATCTTCAACAAAGCCTGCTAAGATGAATCATTATTGGAAATGCATTGGATCTGTAGATCAATTTTGGAAAAATTAATATCTTGGTAATATAGAGTTTTCTAATTCAAGAACACAGTAGAGCTGTCAATTTATTTAACTTTTAACTTCTCTCAGTAATTTTGTTTTGAGTTTGAAGTGAATAGATTTTGCAAATATTTTGTCAAATTTATTCTTAGGAATTTCATTACTTTATATTATCTTAGATTATAGGTTTTTTAAGTTTTTCATTGACAGTTTATGGAAATATGGTTTGCTTATACTCTGTACTGAGAAATCTTAATAAACATAAATTTCTACTAGCTTTTATGCATTTTCTATCATTTTGAAATAAAAACGGTTTTAGTTCTTTCTTTCCAACCTGCATAATTTTGTTTTTTCTTTCTTTGTGTACTGATTAGAATCCCCAGTTCAAAGTTGAAAGGAATTAGTGAAAGTGGACTTGTTTTCCCCCAATCCTACAGGGAAACCTTCAGTTTTTCACCATTACATATGACGTTAACTGCAAGTTTTGAATAAATGACCTTTATCAAATAGAGAAAGTTCTCTTCTATTCTCATTGAGAGTTTTTATAAGGAATTAATCCTGGATTTTTGACAATGACTTCTCTGTATCTACTGAGATAGACTTAGTCTTTTTGGGGGATGGCTATTAATATAGTAGATTATATTAACTGAATGTTTAACCTTAAGCAAATCTTGCATTCATTTGATATACCTCACTTTTTCATGATGTCTTATGCTTTGTTAAAAATTTTTACATCTTATGTTCATAAGTGATGTTGGCCTATTGTTTTAATTTCATATGATATTTTTATAGTTTGGATATCAGGATAATGCTAGCTTCATGATTCTGCCCTCTATAATTTTCTGGAAGAAATGTGATATTATTTCTACATTAAATCTTTAGTAGAATTCATAAATTGTGATATCTACTTAACAGGTTAATTTCTTTCTCTACATTTTGAAATACATGGGCAGAGTCTCAGTAAATGTTTTAATATTATTTTCTACTCATTCTATCATGTTTCATTTGTGTTTTCATTGATTCACATTTTTCCTCATCATGGCTTATATTCTTTGAATACAGGGTAATTTTTATTTGATTCCTGACATTATTTTATTATTTTTGTTTTATCATGTGGGAGCCTGATATATGTGTGTGTATGTATATTCCTTTTATAATATATAATTCCCTTTATTATTATACATTATATATTAATAATATTACATTATATATATGTATTATGTCTATCTCTTTATAAAATTCCTTGAAATGTTCTTGAGCTTTCGCTTAAGATGCAAGTGACTTTGAAATCATGTGATCCTTTCAAAGTTTGCTTTAAAGCTTTGTTAGAGAGTTCCAGGGAAATCCTTAACCTAGGATTAATTTTGCTGCTCTACTAACACAATACCCATTCAGAATATTTTACCTAGTGCCATGTACCTTATGAGGGTTTTTCCACTCTGCATCGCAGGAGTAAAAAGTATTTTTCTTTCTTTGTGATCTCCAGATAATGTTCTGACCATTCATTTTCTGAGATTCTTGCCCTGGCCTTGAGTAGATTAGTCAGATGATGACTTGAAGAGAGCCCTGTGCCGATTTTTCAGAGTTCTTTCTGTCTTTGTAGCTCTCTCTTCTTAATACAGCTCTCCTCTGGCACTCAGTTCTGCAAATTACAGCTATTTGGAATTTCCCTGTCTCCTCAACTCAGGGAGACTACAGACTCTGTTTGGGTCCTAACTTCTTGCATAAAATATAAAAACTCTTAGGTCCATAAGCTGAGGTGGTCATAGATCTCAGCTCATTAGTTTCCTTTCTCTTAAAGATCATTGTTCTGTGCTAATTGTTGTTCAATATCTATTGTTTTGTATAATCCGTCTACAGATTGATTTTTTTAGTCATTTAAGGAGGAAAAGTCAATTTATTCCATCATTCCATTTTAGTCAATTCATGTGTTCCCTTCACATGACGGAATTAAATACATTCAGAGATATTTATGAACTAAATTTCTCTAAGGGGAAAAATTCTGGTAGACTCTATTATTCCACTCTTGTTATGACCCTGTGAATAGAAAAGAACTCAAAACAACTTCCTTTGGAAAACAAGAAGGTATTAAGGTTAAATATCTACCTTCTTTCCTCAGGAGCCTATATAACAACTGCTTAAAATTCATGTCTCCCGATTTAAGTCTCAGTGTTTGGTTCTACCTATCATCTATTAATATATATTTTCAAATGGTTAATTTAAATGAAATGTCTCTGGTTGATAATTATGTTTACTTAATATAGTATAATTCACAGTGTACTTCAAGTGTATTATTTGAATTAAGTTTCATAACACCCCTGTGAGTTACAACATCTAAGTATTTTGATTCCTTTTACAAATAGTAAGGATTTGCAATCCACAAGATGTCAACAGATCCTCCTAGCGTGGAGTTATAAGAGATAGCACAGCACAGACAGTATCCAAATACTGATCCAGTGCTCTATCCATCTAACTTACATTTGTTATATTAACTGTTATATTCTAGTAAGCTATTTGGATCCAATCTTCAAACTTGCAAATGTCAAACTTTTGAGTCACTATTCCATTAGATATAGCCTGAGTCTTCTCATCATTTGTCAACTTCAGGAAATAAAAAGTTTGATAATATGAATTGACTACTTATAATATATTATTCATCTTGACCTGATTCTAATTTCCTAATAATTTCATTATGCCTACTGTGATGGTCCATTCATGAAATTTAATCAGAATTTTGCTGCCTTAATTTAAGGAAACATTTTGAAGATAAATGTAATTCTCTTTTGCTTAAGTAAAAGAAAAGAAGTATCAAACTATCTAGGTCTATTTAAAAAAGAGAGAGAGAGAACCATATAATCTTTTTAGGTGACTGATAGCAATTTATGGCAACTGGGATGCAACAGCAGCACTACCATTCTTAACTGGTATCACAGGGGCTGACTTCTCAAGCACAATTATATGTTGTCTTAGTTCCCAAACATAGAAACAGTGAGCAAATTGCACCCATATGCTAAAAAGTTTTCTTTTAAGTTTTCCCTTTAGTCACAAAAGTACACATGTTGCATAGGGTAATGGTTAAAAAAAAATACTGTCATTAGCTTTCTGTCATGTGACATGTACTATAGGTAATGTAGCTAATGGTCACAACTTGAAAACTTAGACTTTAAATTGTGTGATCACACAAATTATAATTCTCACTTTGGAATATTTTCTAGGACCTTTTGACCTCACAAAACATCAGAGATAAATGGTTAATGAAAAACAAGATTCATGTTTTCACCAGTAATAGAGAAAAACCTAAGTTCTGTGTAATGTCTGAACTAGATATATAGTTTTATTAAACAGGCTAAAAGTCGTATTTGATATGAGGATTTAGATAACTACCAAGAAAATCATAAATAGAATATCTCTAGGCCAACTATACCGGCACATCATATAATGTCAGAATAATTACAATTTAAGTGTTTTTCTTAAAGCACGATGTTAAATTCTGATAGCTAGAATTAAGAGATCTTCACTGTTCTAGAGAAGTCTTTTAATTGTGAGAAAAGAAAATGTACCACTCAAACCACTGAGGAAAAGATAAGTGGAGTCAGAAAGCCATCCAGGACCGAAGCAGCTCTGGTGGGCTGCTCCTGTTTGCTTGTTCTCTCTGTCTCATTTCCACATATTATCACTCTTATAGCTTCTTATCTAGATTATCTCTCTAGATATTACCCTAATATCATCCCTCATCTGCTTACTTAGAACCTCTGGTCCTTTTCAACTTATTTTATTTGAATATGATCTCATGAGTGTTACAAGGAATAAAGAACCAACTCTTCTTTCACACTGACAGCTTTTAAGTAGTGACAGGTGTGGGAGAGAAATCATTAGATGATAGTATGCCTAAACAGGTGAAAATAACAGCTTATAGGGGTCTGCATTCTAGTCATTTCTTCTAAGTCATTTCTTGGGCATCTGGTGTTTACATTGATTGAGGAAAAAACTGTAAAATGTGAGGTTTGGATTAATCATGTCACCATTGCTAGAAAAATGGCAGACCAAACCAAGGCACAAAAATTTGTAGGGTGCAATAAAGTATTTTAAAGTTTTTAATGAGACATTTCAGTTGATTGAAATTTTGTATTTTTGTGTAAAATGGATTGATTCCTTTAATTTAAATCAATAAGATTGAACAGAGTTTCCAGAATAATGCTTAAGATTAAGGAGTCAAATTATCCATAATGTTGCATAGTTCACATGAACTATGTTATCTATTTTCATTTGATCTCTGAGCACCTCAAATAGCGTGCTTTGTACCAAGTGTCATGTTTGTCACACATCTTTGGGTAACTTTATATGATAGCATGTTATTATATGCTGATTTTATTTTATCCACTTCACTTGTACTAGTGCAGAGGACAGAATTTGTCTTCAGCCAGGTTTATTCATTTGCTGTTTATTCAATACCATGGTTCACAAACAAAGGACTGCATGTTGACTTTCTGAACAAGAGACTGGAAACACTGAAATTTCCCCAAAAGCGATTGTCATGGCATAATTATGGCAGGCACAATAAAATAAGACTTAGGTAGAGGAAAGCCTAATGATACTCAAATGTCCAGACCATACTCATGTATTAAACTAAAGCTAGGAATGAAAATAAAACTCTGTATCAAATGCCATCTATTTCTAGTGGCTTTAGAAAAGTAACTTCCCTTCCTAGCTGTAAGTTTTGAATCTCATGTTAGTCAAGTCCTGAAGTCAGCTCAAGAATTTTCTATTCGTTTTCCATTAAGGGATGAGGTATAGCATTTGTTTACCACAATTGGGATTAGGTAGTATCATGTGACTTGCTGTCGCTAAAGAAATGTGCAAGAAAATGAGGCATGACCCCTCCAGATGAAAGGTCTAACCATGAAGTGATTCAGCTTGTTGCTTCTACCGATTAGTCAACAGTGTGTGTTGACCTAAAGCATCCATCAGTCAGGTCTTGGTGTGACTACGATAAACAAGAGTCACCTGAAGATTATTGGTTCATGCTGTTGAACATGTAGTAAGAGTGAGAAATAAAATTTTGTTTTGTTTAAGCCACTCATATTTTAAGATTTGGTTGCTGTTATTGTCACAGTAATTTCTGGACTACCCAATACAAATAGCATGGCCTCATACGTACCCTCTCAAGGATTCCTGCCAAACAGAATGCCAAGAAATCTTTGTTTTTTGAATAAAAAACAAAGATTCAAAGGAAAGTTCAAATTCAAAATATCCTGGTATGATAGTAATTACAAAGGTATTTTATAAATGGGAAAACTTTCTACTTTAAAAAAATTCTTATTTCTCCAAAAAAAGGTTTTTTTGTATTGTTTTATTATTTGTGAGTTCCTGGTGCTTAAGTCTTTAATTTTCTACTAGCAATTCTGAATGTTGGAACGCATCTACCTCATGATTCTAACTCTTGGACCTACTTACAGCTAGCCTGAACCAAGAATCAGAATTAAAAACAAATAAATCATTAAATATATGTGTATAGGGTTATAAAGTACTCTTCGGGAATATGTTTTCACTACCGCTACTAACCTATTGTTTATTTATCCACCAATCTATATTGGGCCTTTTACAATGACAACCTAACAATGCTCTTGGAGCATTTTCTCCACCATTTGTAGAATGTTCTTATTGACCCAATCAAAAAATATCAGACACTAGTGCCAATGACCAGTTTCTTACTGTCTCAAACTCTCAGGCTTAGCCATTTCCCTGAGCCATTTCTTAGGCTTTCAAAATAGGAGGTCTGTATGTTTTAACAATTAAATATGAGTTTTTAAATATTATAGCAAATTTTATAACCAAATTAGTCCCACTGTGTTAGATAAGAACACTTAAAAAACATGCTTATTAGAGTAATAAATCAAAAATAAGAGATCTGTAAAGCAAAAACATTAAATGCTTCTGACCAGGTGATCTTCTGACTGTACGTATGTCTTGACACCTACTTTGAGTGGGGAAAAATAGTTAACATTTGTACATGCATTAGTAAGATTATTACTTTTTGATTTTTTGCTAGTGGAGTTGAATGGACTGAATGTCTACATCCCCCCAAATTTTATATATTGAAACCTATGATGATGGTATTAGGAGGTGGGACCCTTGGGAGGTGATTAGGTCATGAAAACAGAGCTCTCATGATTGGAATTATTGGCCTTCTGAGAGATTCCAGAGAGCTAGCTCATCCCTTACACTGTGGGAGGACACAGCAAGAAGGTTAGTCCTCGCCAGGCACTAAATCAACTGACTTCTTGGTGTTGAACTTCCCAGCATCCAAAATTGTGAGAAGTAAATTTCTGTTGTTTGTAAGTTTCTATATTTTGGTGTTTTGTTATAGCAGACCAAGTGGATCATGGCATGGAGTGCTGCAGGTCAATACTAACACTAGCATATTGAAGATTTTCTGTAAAATGTTCATCCATTGTCCCTCGTTATCTTATCTGTAAATCTTCAGAAGGCTAGGTGTAGGGTGCATAGTCCATTCTAACCCTTAGACATGAGAGTCCTTAAAGCTCTTTCTGTTCATTTTAGTGTGGACATAATAATTTTGATTTTTTGAGTGATCCTAAGTAATGCTTCAAATTAATAGTATATATATTTTTTCACTATGTCACCCTCGGTAGAGTGCCAAGGCATCACAGCTCACAGCAACCTCAAACTCTTGGGGTTAAGTGATTCGCTTGCTTCAACCTCCTGAGTAGCTGGGACTGCAGGCGCCCACCATAATACCCAGCTATTTTTTGGTTGCAGTTGTCATTATTGTTTAGCAAGCCCAGGCCAGGCTTATACCCATCAGCTTCAGTGTATATGGCCTATGCCCTATTCACTGAGCTATGAGTGCTGAGCCAACAATACATTTTTTTCTTATAATCTCCCAGACTACAAGATTTTTTCAAACCTTTCTTCTCTATCCTCAGTAATTAAGCTAGAATAAGTAAATTTTTTATTATATTCTTTTTTTCTTTTCTTTCTTTTTTTTATTAAATCATAGCTGTGTACATTAGTGCAATCATGGGGTACAATGTGCTGGCTTCATATACAATCTGAAATATTTTCATCCAACTGTTCGACATAACCTTCATGGGATTTTCTCATTTACTGTATGAAAACATTT
>CAUYRH010049115.1:0-30555 GCA_963574655.1 Perodicticus potto | reverse complement strand
CAAAAAAAAAAAAAAAACAGCATGATACTGGCACAAAAACAGAGAGGTAGATGTTTGGAACAGAATAGAGAACTAAGAGATGAATCCAGCTACTTACCGTTACTTGATCTTTGACAAGCCAATTAAAAACATTTAGTAGGGAAAGACTCCCTATTTAACAAATGGTGCTGGGTGAACTGGCTGGAGACCTGTAGAAGACTAAAACTGGACCCACACCTCTCACCATTAACTAAGGTAGACTCTCACTGGATTAAAGATTTAAACTTAAGACATGAAACTATCAAAACATTAGAACAAAGTGCAGGGAAACCTCTTGAAGTAATCGACTTGGGTGAATATTTTATGAGGAGGACTCCCCAGGCAATTGAAGGAGTATCAAAAATACACTACTGGGACCTGATCAAACTAAAAAGCTTCTGTATAGCCAAGAACATAGTAAGTATAGCAAGAAGACAGCCCTCAGAATGGGAGAAAATATTTGCAGGTTATGCTTCTGACAAAGGTTTAATAACCAGAATCCACAGAGAACTGAAACGTATTAGCAAGAATAGAACAAGTTATCCCATCTCAGGTTGGCCAAAGGACTTGAAGAGAAACTTTTCTAATGAAGACAGGCGCATGGCCTACAGACACATGAAAAAATGCTCACCATCCTCAATCATCAGAGAAATGCAAATCAAAACCACTTTGAGATACCACCTAACTCAAGTAAGATTAGCCCACAAATTTTGACAAAATCCCAAAATCAGAGATGTTGGTGTGGATGTGGAGAAAAGGGAACACTTCTACACTGCTGGTGGGAATGCAAACTAATGCGTTCTGTTTGGAAGGATGTTTGGAGAGTACTTCAAGATCTAAAAGTAGACCTGCGTTTTGATCCTGTAATTCTTTTAGTAGGTATATACCCAGAAGACCAAAAATCACATTATAACAAAGACATCTGTACCAGAATGTTTGTTGCAACCCAATTCATAATTGCTAAGTCATGGAAGAAGCCCAAGTGCCCATCGACCCACGAATGGATTAATAAATTGTGGTACATGTGTATCATGGAATATTATGTAGCCTTAAAGAAAGATGGAAACTTTACCTCTTTCATGTTTACTTGGATGGAGCTGGAACATATTCTTCTTAGCAAAGTATCTCAAAAATGGAAGAAAAAGTATCCAATGTACTCAGCCTATTATGAAGCTAATTTATAGATTTCATATGAAGGCTATAACCCAACTATTGCACAAGAATATTGGGAAAGGGGCAAGGAAGGGGAGGGGAGGGGGAGATTGGGGTAGAGGGAGGGTAATTGGTGGGGCCACACCTATGGTGCATCTTAGAAGGATACAGGCGAAACTTCCTAAACGCAGAATACAAATGTCTTCACACAATAACTAAGAAAATGCCATGAAGGCTATGTTAAACAGTTTGATGAAAACATTTCAGATTGTATATGAAACCCGCACATTGTATCCCTTGATTGCACTAATGTACACAGCTATGATTTAATAATAAAAAAATAAATTAAAGAAACAAAACAAAAAAAATACAATAGCATTAAAATATTAATGATTTAGTTACAAACCTAATCCAACAATGGTTAAAAAATATATAGACTGAAAACTATACTATATTGCTATAAAAGTTACATGAAATGTGATACACAAATTTTTGTACGGTTATGGACTGAATTGTATCCTCTCCAAAAATTTGTACGTTGAAGTCTTAATCCCTAGTACCTCATCAATACATGACGATATTTGTAGACAGGGCCTTTACAGAGGTGGTTAACTGAAACTAAGCTCCTCAGCATTTGCCCGGAACAAATGTGACCGGTGCCCTTATAAAGGAGGAAATGACGGATGGGGATACGCACCACAGAGAGAAGGCCTTGTGGGGACAAACTGAGAGGGTGGTGACACCTGCTGACAAGACCTCCAGCAATCAGAGCTGTGAGAGCTGGTCCATGAGGTCCTTCTGTTTGGCTGGGAGAACCTCTCTCACCAGCAGCCAGAAGTTGGCAGGGAGCAGCCCTTGGGAGGTGAGATAAGTGGTGGGCTGATGGACCTAAAGCCAGAGATTAGAACAGGGGGTGAAATCAGCAGCTCCTCACTATAAACCAGGTACGTGGTTTATAGTGTGCATTGCAGCCACATCTCAAGTCCCTGCACACCATCTCTGCCACAGGTGCAGCTCAGCAGGAGCTCTGACAGCTGTGAGCAGATTGTCTGTGGCCTGAGCTGAATCCACGTGGACAGAAATGTCAAAGTCAGAGCCATTTGACTGCCTAGGAGCAGTGCAGATGATGGGACTCAGGGGCCTATTTGCACACTTACATTTGCAGGCCCAGCCCATGGGAGGGGAGCAGAGGTGATGAGCAAGAAGAACCCGTGGGTGTCGCCATCACGGTGAGTCTGTTCTGCCTTCGTAATGTCTGTGGCACAGAAGGCTGTGTTTATGACGCTGATCCTGTTGTTTTGTGTTCCACTCTCAGGAGAGCCATGATATGATGGTGACACACACATCGCCGGCATGTGTGAAAGCGGCAAACAGGATTAAACTTGGGAGCGTCTACCGGAAATTCTCAACATGCTGCCATAGGTAGTCTGAGCTCTGCCCGTTCTGTCTCCGCAGGCTCCTCTCCGTCTGTCCCTTCTCTCCAGACCCCTGGTGCCAGCACCTGGTACTGGTCTTCTGGTCTTCAGGCCCTCCAGGTTGGAGTCGATCTCAGTGTGTGTGTCATTTTAGTCATTTTTTAAGTATACAGTTCAGCGGCATTAATTATATTCACATTGTCATGCAACAATTACCATTGTCCATCTCCAGAATCTT
The DNA here is from genome assembly GCA_963574655.1 of Perodicticus potto. NCBI lineage: Eukaryota > Metazoa > Chordata > Mammalia > Primates > Lorisidae > Perodicticus > Perodicticus potto. The sequence continues at coordinate 27,732 of CAUYRH010049115.1, read as the reverse complement.
TATCATCTTCCCCAAAAGAGACTGCATACCTGTTGAACAATGGCCCGTGTTTCCCTTACCCTCAGCTCCTGGCAACATGACCCTACTTTCCATCTGCATGAATGTGGCTCCTCGAACTCCATGGAAGTGGAATCAGACACTCTTTGTGTTCGTGTGTCTGCTTATTTTATTAAACATAATATATTTAAGGTTGGTTCACGCTATAGCATGCATCAAAATTGCCTTCCTTTATAAAGACTGAATACTATTCCATTGTATTTTGATATATTTTGTTTATGTATGTGCCAGTTGATGAACATTTGATTTGTTTCTTTATTCTTTGGCTATCAGAAACAATTCACTGTGAATATGGACACACAAATATCTGTTAAAGGCCTATCTTTCAATTTTGGGGGGGATAAACGCCCCGAAGAAGAATTACTGGATCGTATGGTAAATTTATGTTTAATATTTAAAAAAATCATTAAAATCATTAAATCATGGGTGCACATTTTATATTCTCACCAGCAATGAACAATGGTTCCACTTCCCCTACTTCCTTGCCACAGCTTGTTAGTTCCTCCTTTCCTTTTCCCTTCCTTTCCCTTCCCCTCTTTTCTTTTCTTTCTCTCTCTCTTTTTTATAACAGCCACCCCATCCAATAGGTGGGAAGTGGTACCTCATTGTGGTTTTTATTTGTATTTCCCTAATGATCAGTGATATTAAATACCTTTTCATGTGCTAATTGGAAATTTTGTATCTCTTCACTGGACAAATGTCTGTCCAAGCCTCTTTTCCATTTTTTTAATCAGATTTATTGTTGTTGTTATTGAGGGGTTCCCTGTGTATTCTGGATTGTTAACCCTTTGTAGCAGATAAATAATTTGTGAATATTTTCTCCAGTTCTCCAACTTGCCTCTTCACTCCATTGATAGCGTCTTTTGATGCACATAAGTTTTTAATTTTGGTGATATCCAATTATCTATTTTTTTCTTTTGTTACCTGTGTTTTTGATATCATTTCCAATAAATCATCACCAAGTCCGTTATCATGGAGCCTTTCCTTTGTTTTCCTCTAAAAGTTTCACAGTTTTCATTCTAATGTTAAGTCTTCAATCCATTTTGAGTCTTTTGTTTTCCTCTGTGGTGTAAGGAAAGCATCCAGCGTCATTAATTTGCACATGGACATCTAGTTTCCTCAGTACCTTTTGTAGAAAGTCCGTCTTTTCCCCAATGGAAAGCATCATGACAACCTTATTAAAATTTATTTAATATGTATGTCAGGGTTAATTTCTGGTTCTCATTCTTTTTAAATTTAAGACTCTTTCTTATGTAAATATCACATCTTCTATGAAATGGTCTCCAGTTTTCTTGTTTAGGGCCAATCACCTTTCTGTGGGAGAGAGCGAGTTCTTTTTTTTTTTTTTATAAGAAATAAAAGCCCATTTAAACCAGGTCAAATGAAACGATGATGGCAGGGGTATAACGGAGATGGTATGGTCTCGGGGGATTCCAGGAGAGCAGATGAAGGACTGTGGAGACTCCCAGGGCTCTGGAAAGTGCTGCAGAGGCTCCTCTTGGCCTTGGTGGAGTGTCGCTCTCTCGGAAACATGGGGGATTTTCTCCCCTGTGGGAGCACCTTGTTCACTCTCCCCTGGGCCCCCCTGCCCCTTCTGCTGACCCACTGTACACGTGACTCCCAAATCACTGCCGCAGACCTGACTCCAGTTTATTTTCTGAGGGTTCAACTGACAATTAGCCCTCACCAACACCAGGGCGCTTGACACAGTTTAACGCGACCCTGGATAGAACTGAAAGGAAGAGGGAGAATTTTCTCTCTCTTTTGGAGCTGGTAATTTATCTTCTCCAGTCCTCAGACAACAGAGTTCCCAGCTCTCAGGCCTTCAGACCCTAGTCGCACCCAGTGTCTCAGGTCCTTGGCCATGGCCTGAATCACACCCTGGCTCCCCAGCTCTCTGGATTGCAGAGGACATATCATGAGACTTCTCAGCTGTCAGAGTTGCATGACTTAATTTGCCTAATATCTTTCCTCGCCTCCCTCTCTCCCCTTCATCTTGGTTCTACTTTTCTGGGGAACCCTGACTAATACGCCTTCTTTGTGTCTCACCCTGGAAGCACAATATTAGGAACAGAATAAATATTCAAACAACACTGAATTATTAAATGAGCTAAAATGCAACCCAAAATATTGTGCACAGGAGGTAAACAAGAGGGCCACTCAGGCTCCTCTGCCCTACGTATCCTCGCTGTTTACTGTGGGGACATGGACTTGACACCCAGTAACTTCCTGATGTTCCGCCATTGTGATTACCAGCCCTGACTGAGCTTGAGGCCTCACTATAGGAGCCTTTGGATTTTGCTAGGACTTTTCTTTTTTCCTTATTGAAATATCTCCCCAGGCTTCCTGAGTGCACAGCTGCTTCAGATTTGGCATGAAGATGTCTTAGTGTGACTGTAGCCCCTGAAGCCCGTGTTATTATAAAAGTTCAAAGTCAAGACTCACAGGGGGAGGTGAGTAGCCAAGGCTCTGGTTTTGTGTGGGTTTTTCTCCGATGCCATGTTGTGAATTCACCCCACCAAATTGGATGCTTCAGAGGAGAAAGCTGACATCCTAACTCAGCAGAAGGAAGCCTCTCGGAAGGTACCATGGTCATTGTTATGTACGAACACTGGGCCTTGATTATGAACAAAGTAATATTTCCTGATCTTACTTAAAATGTTTTATTCTTCCTTTTCCCACTTCCAGAACAATGGAAAAGAAGCTATTTGGTAGAGTACCATACTTGTCTACATGAATATTTTAAATTTCACTTAAGTGTTAATACTAAAGACGTAGTGAAGAATGTATTTTCCTGTGAATTGAGTCCTGATCAACCATCCAGTTGCTCTGTACACGTCCTTAGGAAGTGTCTCTTGTGACCTTGACATTTTCTCCGTCCTGGAAAGCTGGTAGGAATTGCTTTATACACCAAGTATGTTCTTGAAAGACTGATGCATATTTTCTGATCCATTTCTTTCTCTAAATAAAAGGAGCATTTTACTGCTTTTCTTTCTTTCTTTTTTTCCTCTCTCTCGGTCTTTCTTTTTAAAGCTATTTCCTTATTCACTATCATGTTAGCTTTTGACTAGCTCCCTACCAACTTCTTTGATCATAATTGTAAAAGAATTTTTGTTTCAAAAAGTCCTATTTTTTTTAAGGCCTATAAGTATATCAGCAAGATATGTGCACAGAAAAGTCTCACTGTGTTCATTTGCCCCCACACATGACATTTTTTTTTTGACACAGAGTCTCACTCTATTGCCCTCATTAGAGTGCCATGGTGTCACACTAACTCCTGGGCTTAAGTGATTCTCCTGGGCTTCAGTGATTCTCTTGTCTCAGCCTCCCAAGTAGCTGGGACTATAGGCACCTGCCACAATGCCCAAATATTTTGTTTTTTTTTGGTTGGAATTGTTATTGTTATTTGGCAGGCCCAGCCTGGGTTTGAACCTGCTTGCTCCAGTGTATGTGGCCGGTGCCCTAGCCACTGAGCTACAGGTGCTGAGCCTCACACGTGACCTTTTATTCTGTCATTTCCAGGTTCAGGTAAGAAACAAAAGATAGCTTATGATAAGTTCGACCACATGGAAAATGAAAAAAGAAAGAAATGGGGAGACACTATGACCTACTTTACGTTATCACTGAAACTCAATTAAAAAGACAACTAGTCACAATGGTTCTGAAACTTGGTTCATATTTGAACTCACATGAAATCCTTGCCTGCCCTCTGCCTTTGCCTATGCTGTTCCTTTTGCCCAGATTCTGACCTTCCCACCCTCTCAGCCCCAGCCCTCCTTCACTCTGTCATCCCTCCAGAGGGCTGTGTTCCCCTTCACCTGTAATGAGTCTTCACGATTTGCACCAGTCAGAATTCTTGGGTGCAAGCAACAGTTACCTGAATAAGCACCTGAAGCAGAAATAGATACATGTAGCAGAAAAGGAACTTACTGGAAGGATTCAGTGCCACTCAAAGAATCAACAGACCTTCTAGGCAGAGAACTAGGCTAGGAATGAGGACAGTGAACAGGTCAATGTTGGCAACGCAGGACATAACCAAAACATCAGCCAAGTTCACACCACTTTGCCACTTCCCACAGAGCAGAGAGCCTTTGGGCTCAGATTAAATCTAAGATCCACTATTACTGAGTGCATAGATGAGGACAGATATCTTCTCTAAATCTCTTTTTACTAATTTACATAACAGACCAATCCCCACCTTGCAGAGTCTTTGGAGGAATAAATAACATTGAACAATATGGCATCTAAGATAAGGGCTAGCTCTGCATCTGGTGTGTTGCAGATGCTTGAATCTTAGTATCTTTCCTCCGAAGGCCCTCAATGCCTCCCACAGTTGTAACAGGCATTTGTCAAGTGAGGGCTGCTCAGTACTGGACAGACAGCAGAGACAGTGGGTCTCGTGCACCTGCTGTCCACCATTCCAGGGAACGATTCTGCCTTCAGTCTCCCCGTGAAGAGAAACTTGGAAAGAACAGAAACCACGTCCTTGGGCAGCAGCATCCCCTTCTTGGCAACTCACCATCAGAAGTGACACCGGCACAGGGAACCCGCTGGGTTAGTGACGGAGATGAGCGGTCTGTGTCTTCAGGTGGGGACAGCTCCATTGTGTTCTTGTCCCATTTCCAGGAAGCAATCAATCCCTTCTACAGAAGTTTTAGACTGAGGATTTCTAGCCCAGAAACCTGTGGAGATTGTAGTGAACCAGAAACCTTTGGGCAGGGACACTGTAATAACTCAGGACCATTTTCCTAAACCTGAGTTGCTTTCGATCAATAGAAAACAAGCGACTTTTAAACTAGTTCTGTTATTGTGCTTTGGGTAGGCACTTTTTTTTCCTTTTCCCTTCCCTTCCCCCCCTTCCTTTCTTTCTCTGTCCTCCTCCTCTTCTTCCCTCTTTCTTTCTTCCTTTCTTTCTCCTCCCTCCTCCCTCCCTCCCTTCCTTCCATCTTTCTCTGCCCCTTTCTGAAGCACCCCTGTTATCAGCATTGCTGTTGATTAGCAGTCGCTAAACACACCATTGTTCTTGCCTGAGCCTGGCATTTCACTATAGAAATTTTCAAAAATAAATTCCCCCAAATTTCACAATAATGAAGGAATAACCCTCAGCTTCTGGAGTGATGCTCACCAATTTTGTTTCCATTTTTTGCTCTTTGTTTTTAATCTGATGCCAGCGCAATTTCCATCTCCTTCTGAGTGCTCCCTATTGAAAAGCTAAGTGTTTCAAATAGAATGGGCAAGATGCAGTGCGCTGCTCCACATCCAAGTTAAGGACATACCATCTGACCGTTAGCACCCCGCTGAGCCTCAGAAGGACTGTTTCGCCTCGACTCAATGTCATTTCAGCCAGTAACAATTATTTACTTCTGGAAAAAAATTGCTAAGGGACGTGGAGCCAACTGGTGCTTTCAATTTCAAGGCCTGCTTGGTTATTCCTAAATTTCAGCTTGGGAAAGAAATTTGCAATTACCTCTCCAGAACATGCCATTTCACAGGAATCATAACGGCATTTCACTGTGAGAAGAGAGTGTTTTTTATTGTTAGAAATGTCACCAGGTTCCTCATCAAGCAAATGGCTTTTCTCAGACTCAATTTACCTTGGATGGTGCAAAATTCACTAATTTTCTAAATCTCAATCATTCTCTCATGTATAAATTAAGCTGAACTTAGGGTTCTTGTATGTGAGCATAAGAGATTTTTTAAAAGAAGACTCCTTTCCCATCCTCCGTTACATCAAGAATTCTTCTTGGTGAAACAAAGGTTACCTTTCTGCAGAAGCTTCAAATCACTCTCTCCATACCTCTTTAAAGAGATTATCTTATCTATACTGCATTATATTTATTTAGAATCAAATTTTACCTCTCCTGTTATCTACAGGATTCCTGGGGGGCCGGGAAAGATGGCCTTCCTAAGTTGTCTTGCCCAATGCTGTACATCGAATATAATCGCATATTACATAATAATACATTAATTATGCACAATCGATGCTAATATTATTGAATGAATTCCTAAGCACATGTTTGTGAATTGTGAGTTATATAGGTATGTGTGTGTATATATTCTATTAACTCCTATCAATGTCAAGGACAAACGGAGTCCACGGAGATACTAAAAGTCATTAAAATGGGTTGACCCCTCACTTTCCCCAGTTCTTCCTTTTACTTATTTTTCTGTCATTTGGCACCTATGACAATTGCCATTTTATATGAAACTCCAGGAGATCCAAGTTTTTTTAAAAAATTGGTTTTGTTTTGATAGATGAAATTAGAGATGGCATACATAGAATGTATTTATAAGCCTCAGATGAAATTAGAAAATAATTTAATGTCACTGCTGGCTCTGCTGGCTTGACAGAAAGGCAGCCTATTCTATTCTGCATGAGAAAGACATTTGTCCTGACCTTTCAACAAGTTCTGGAGTAAGACCTGTTAGATACTAACCTTGAAGCAGCTCCTACCTGTGTTCAGAGCAGTCTGAGGCAGCTCGGTCACTCTCCCTTGGTTTCCGTGATGCTGGCAGCCGGCCTGCAGCAGGATCGGAAGGCCTTGGGTGCGGGCACAGCTCTATCTATCAGCCACGGACTTCCTTTCCTTCCTGCCGACTTCCTCTGCTGCTCTGATATAAACGGCATCTCCACAGATACTAGACTCTGATCTCGGCATGAATCAATCCTAACAAAGGTGTACATAAGTGTATTTATAAGTGTGCGTGTGTATACATTCTGCATAATAAGTTATTTACATAGCATGAGGTAGTGGTTATTGTCAGAGTATTTGATGCAAATTGAAGACTATTTAATATGAGGAGATCAAACACTTACAAGACCTAGCTGACTTCAAGCATTTTGCACAGTTCATCTTCATCACTGGTCTTAGATCTGTCTTTTTGCTATTACTGTTTGACATCCCCCTGTGACCACACCTATCAGATCCTTACAGCTCACAATCTTCACCAGTGTGGAAATATCTGTCACCAGGGCTGCCATGATAACGTGATGTGAAGCGGAACCAGAGAGAGCTTTGAAAATTCAAAAGCAGTGATGCTCTTGGCATCTTTATGATTATAAGGCTGTGCAGGCTAAGGGGTGCCCTTTCTCTGACTGTTGTGGCTTGGTTGTTGCAAAAACAGGGAAAAGACGTAATGTGTATAAAGACAGCAGAAAAGAGCAGCAGTGACCAAACAAGAGAGCAGATGTTACACCAGAAACGGGTAGGCACGCGTGAGAGGTGGCTCCAAGGACTTAGGAGTTTCTACCAGAAACAAATGTTTGAGCAGCTCAGAGTCCCAGTGATGACCCAGTGATGGGTACAGGAGTAGGGCTTATCAAGAAACCTCGAATACTGTTCCTTAGATTGTCTCTGTATAAAGCCTCTTACCTTATAGCATCAAGGTGAAGGTCCATTTGTCTAACTAATAAGAAATTGATTTCAAAATCTTTAATTGCTGTTCAAATGCAGGGATTTTAAATTATGAATAGCATGGCATGAAAGGCTGGTCTCTCCACAAAGGCCTGTGGTTAGGATGAGCATGCACCATCAGATCCTTGCATGGTTTGATTCAACTCCCCAGAGACGGCTTTCAGCTCCCCTGAGTCTGGTGCTTTCTTTCAATAGACCTCTGAGAATGAGGCAAGTGTTAGGTTTATCATGAATCAGCACCTGTGCCCAATTCTGAGCTGTAATGTGACTGGAAACACTGCTGATGTGAGCTGCATTTAGGAAAAGGCCCGGCATCAGCCCTGGGTGTTCCTTCCCAAGGATGCCCTAGCCAGGCAGAGTCCCTCTCAGAGCCCCTGTCTTGAATTTTGCATTTTCTGGATGTAAGCCTAGGCACATGATCTCAGAGTAATGCCCTTTGTACTCCTGATTGCCATCCTATGTCAGCAACAAAGTTTGTCAGCCTCACTCTGTTCACGGCACTGTGACTTCCTTTTTGCAAAACACTTGTCTTGGCTGCTAGACTTGCTGTAGCAGTCAAACGCGTCTGTATCTTGTTGGTCTTTCTTAGCCAAACACTTTTTTTTAACTTATTTGACCAGATAGAAAAGTATATTTTCAAATATCCCAAGTGTGAATTGCCAAGCCAGAGTGGGCTCTTTGCAGTATTTATAAGTTACAGAAATAAACTTACAAAGATTGGACTGAATTGAAATTATTTTTGATGGCTGTATCTCTACAATGACATGCAAAATTCTCATTCTAACCACCAAACACGTGCATTATGTTTATAAATATATTTGCTTTGTGTTTCTCTTTCTCCACCCCATTTCCCAAAAAGAATAATGTTCCCAAATGGATTGGCTCGTCAATAGTGGATGACAAGCTAGAACACAATGCGTGTTGCTGGGGTTGCAGGATTTGCGTCCATGGCACACTGTTCAATTAGCAGAAATTGAGAAATTGTATTTTCTCCATGGTATAATTGATATGTGAAAGCAGGCATGTTGGCAGATAAGTGGACTGAGCTCAGAATGGTCAGATGGTCTCTGCCTAAGGCAGAGTTTGCTCATGACCTGACTCAAGGTGCAGCTTCGTCCAAATGCCAAGGTAATCCAAGCTGCCTCCACCTTTCCAAGCTCTTCAAAGTACAGTGACTATCTAGGGAAACAGAACTGACTCACAGACCTTGAACTATCAGTACTGAACTAAGTGCAAGAAGAGATTAGGAAAATCAGTTTTGTGATGTTTAGTTGCAAGGTTGTTGGAAAAAATAATGAATCAGAAAAGGCAACAAATGAGTGACTTCAAATAGGCACAACTCATTAAAATAGGCATTTATTTAAGAAAAAGGTAAAAAGACTCTAAAACAGGATAGGGGAGCAGAAAGATGATTTAGCAAAAATAGTTTTTTCAAGATGTAGATAAGAGAATAGGTAAATATCCTAATGAGGCACAATTTAGGGCCCAGTGGATGTGACTGTGTGATTCTGGGTTTCTCTGTCACACATGGCTGGTCCTGGCTCACTCTTCTGCTCTGATCACCTAAAGTTTGCTTTTTTTTTAAATTTAAAAATGAATTTTATTTATTTATTTTTATTTGATTTGGTTTATTTTTTAAAGATACACCTCCTGTCTTCACACATAAAATAACAACAATAAAAAAAACACCTGCCACAGTAACGGTCTCTGATGGTCAATGAACATACATTGACCCATTTGTATCACCCAAAGTCCATATGAAAGTTCCTTCTTGGTGGTGAACTTTCTGTGGGTTCACAAATGTACAGAGACAGGTATCACATCACAGTCCCACACAAAATAGTTTAGTTGCCCTGGAAGTCCCCTGTGCTTTACCCGTTTATCCTGCTGCCTCCCCACCCCAACCTCTGGCAACCATTGATCTTTTCCTGTCTCCATAGTTCTGCCCTTTCCAGGATGTGAGACAGTAAGACTCCTACGAGGTCGCCTTTCTAACGGGCCGCATTCACACTGTAACACTCACTGAAGTTCTTGCCATGTCTTTTCACGTCTTCTATCTCATTTCCGTGTAGCACCAAATAATATTTCCTTGTCTGGTTTACGGCAATTTACGTCCCCCTTCATCTGTCAGAAGCATCTTGTTTTCTTCCCAATTTGGGTGACTATGAAGAGTGAAGGTGCTGTAAACATCTTCGTGCAGGTTTTAGTGTGGGCACAAATGTTCCGCCCTTCTCAGTAAAGACCAAGGAGCGTGATTGCTGGATTCTATGCTAAGTGTATGTTTAGCTTTGTGAGAAACTGTGACACTGTCTTCCAAAGTGGAAGAATGAGAGTTCCAGTCGCTCCGTGTCCTGGGGAGGCCGTGGTGCTGTCAGCGTCCTGGATTTCAGTGTTCTAATGGGTGTGTTGTGGCATCTTGTTGTTGTTTACATTTGCTGTGATGGACACCCCTCAGGAGTGGCCTGACGTTCTTTTGACATCCTTGCTGGTGTCATGGTCCTCATTTTTTTTTTTCCTTAGAAAAGAATCCATCTGTTCTGTTCTGAGTGCAATATGTAGTGTTTTACTTTTTGGGAAAAGATATTTGTGACTCTCCAATAGTCTTCTTTTTTTTTTTTTTTAAAGCAAATGTCAAATGTAAGTAAAAAAAAAGACCAAGAAAAACTCAAGTGAAATAAAGTAGATTTGACTATTTGACACTAGATTCAACATGACATAATTTATTTTAGTCAATTTTGTATTAGATTAAGATGTGATATTTGGAATCATGTTGTTTTCATATGACAGTACAACCTGACCCATGACCTATTCTTATTTTAAAAAATTAACTGTGGTCACAAGTGTCTCTTGGTGCTCCTATCCATCATATCCAGAAACCAAGAGCTTCAAGCTAAAGTCATTGTCCTTGCCATTGCTATTGTTATTACTACTTTGACAAGCTGTCATATGAAACTTGGTCAGGTTCCCCAAAGGAACTTCTCTCAACTCCAGTTTCTCTTTATTAAAATGGAGATGCTTCCAACTACATGGGACTGCTGTAAAAATTTCGTTAGATGATCTAAATGAAAGCATGCCATCATCTTGCTGGAAAATATCAGACACATTTTTGAATCAAAACAAGATTTTTTTTCAATGATGCTACCATGAACTATTATCTCCAAAAATTAAGATGTGGAAATGTCTGGCATGTTTTGAAATATAAAGTGATTGGAAATTGAGAAGAATCATCAATTTTCTCTCTAGATCAAGCCTGTCAACTTTTTGCATGATTTTGGTTTTCTGTGTTTCAGAAAGGAGTTGCTTAGGGCATGTTTTTTTGTAAGCATATAATTGTTCAGATGCAATCTCTTCTAATACTCCCATATGTGAGTGAAACCCAGTGCTGGAGTTCATGTTGACTGTGGAAGGAAGAAAAAGAAATACAGGAGTTAATAACTGCATAATAAGTGAAGTTGATTTGGGCCACAGGTAAAAAGCACACTTTAATAAAAATGCATAGAACGATATAAACATTTATTATCTCCCATGACAAAGAGTTTGGACTTAGGGAGCATGCTTAGTTCAGGGGCTCTAAAATTCCATCAGGACACTAGAACTTTTCACATTTCTTCTGTGCTCTTAGCATGTTGGGTTCTGCCTATAGTTTTATCTAGTCATAGATTCAAAGAAGTTGTCAACCATATGACAAAGCTGAATGTGGGGTAATTTCTTCCCAAGTATTGCTTTACATCAATTAAAAAAAGGGTTACTCAACAAGTCCTGGGGACGTTTCCGTGTGGTGCCCTTGACAGTGTTGGGAAGCAAGGCCGTGGATTACTGCAGGGAAGGTTGGGAAACAGGCTACCTGACCCTGCTCGCCATTGACAATGGGGAGAAGGAGCTCTGTTGGCAAGTTAGAGAGAAGCTGGGCATTGGATGGGTAAATGATTTTGGCTAAAACATCATCTAGTTATCTGTCACTTATCTATCAGATATCTATCCCTTTATCGCAAATGCGCTTACTGTCTTCACTGGTCTTCACTGAGGGAAAGTGATATCTGACTCTAAAATTCAGTGAAGAGTCCTTTATATTTTTCTCTTATTCAGGCAGGTTATAAGAATTTTAGGGGTTAGAGAGTCACATATTTCCTTGATTTCCTTACTATTAAACCTTATTTTTTCAGCTTCTTAAGTTGCACAATTGACTTATCTCTTTTCATTTTCTCTTTATGTTAATAATATACATGGAAGCCTACACATTTGCATTAAAATGCTGTTTAATTGCATGCTGTGAATTTTATTAGTAATAACTCAACTCACATTGTCTTTCTGTTTTAAATATTTAATTACAGGGCATTTCTGTTTCTATGTTTTAAACACGTGAGTAATTCAGAGTCTCATTTTCAAATTTTAATTTTTTAGTGGCAGTGGTTAATTTTAAGAGTCAACGTGACTGAGCTGGTGACACATTCCATCTGGGAGTGACTGTGAGGGTGTTTCTCTGAGAGGTCAGCCTTTGACTGATTGGACTGATCTAGAGTCTTCAGTGCAAGTCACCGGGTCCACTGAAGGCCTGCCTGGCTTTGCACTGGCCCTGATTTCAGGGGCCCTGGAGCAGGCTGCATCTAACCAGCAGATTAGATGCTTATGATTTATTCTTAGTAGTTATTTTCAAAAAATTAGTCATCATCATATGAAATATAGGCACGTTCACGGCAATGTCCACATTGTCAGGAGTCCTTGGGAAGGAGCCACTGGCAGCAGGCTCTTCATCCCCCTGAGCCCCGGCTGGAGCGTCCTGCAGCGGGCAGCAGTGTGCTGTCCAGGTCTTCCGCCCCAGGGCCCGTCTCTGCAGCCCACCCAGGGCAGATCGGTTCCTCTCACTGATGTCTGTCCTGCTCCAATAGACCTTCAAGTTAGCCACTTGCTCCAGAGGAAAGATAGAACCACTTGCTCCTCAAGCCGGCCATGAGTGCTGCTTCTCCCTGCTCAGCTGCGTGAAGGTTTCAGTGGCAATGAGCTTGGGAGGTCAGGCTGGTTCCCGGGGCAGCCTGGTGCACTCTGCGGCCGGGTCTGGGCTCTCTTCTTTGGCACTCAGTCGTGCTAATGGGAGAAGCCAGTGCTTGACGTGGCTTGCGTTGAATGGAGCTAACAGAGCTACCATCTGACTTATGCTTCTCTGTCCTGCTCTAAACACCCTTGAGAGAAACACCTCTTCTCACCAGTGACAGTGAGTGAACAGGCCCTGATTTCTAATAAGAATGGGACGTCGGGTTGTGGGCAGGTGCTGCCCCTTTGGAGATGTGTGTTAGACTTTCTCCCAGGGGTGGGTGGGAGAGGATTGGTGGTCGTGCTGCATTTTGAAAAGTCTCTAAGATATGATTTGTTCCCAATCCCCAGCCACTCTTGGGAGAGGGTATATCACCCTTTAAGAGTCATTGCTTTAGGGGGCCACTTCTCAATGTTTAAAAAAATCGTTAATTTAAAAGGTACCTATAAGGCGTTATATTTCTAAACTCACCTTCTGTTTATTAAGACCACGGGATAGCCAGAAGTTCCCTTAGAAAAGTACTTTCAAACTGAATAACAAAGGCACAAAGATGAAGCATTGTTGATTCAATTGAGTTAATTCTTTGCACAATTTGAGTTTCAAGTCTTATAGAAGTTAAGTGTTGCCTATTTTTTCTCTAATTAGTAAATTACCATATGTCAATATTCTATGCATTCTTCAGAACAGATTTTTGTCAAGTTTTATATCAGTTTAAAATAATACACTTCAAATCATTCAAGAATCGTGAATACAAATTGAGTATATAGGATCGGATCTCACGTTTCTTCAAACGATACATATTTTTTAAAGCACTTCCTGATCCGTGGTGACTAAGCTCCAGAATAGCGAAGACCTTTCAGAATAAACGGTGGAGCCCTTCACACCCCACCTCCCACCTTTCCCCATTAGCAGCACACAAAATGAGATGGAAGAAGCAGCTCAGAATTGTTATAATCCAACACTTTTGGATGGTGGGTTTGGGCCATAGTTTTTTAAGTGTGGTTTTGTCCTTACAGTTTGTTCACTCTATCCTGTCCCCTTCCTCCTGGGAGCTATTATCGTTCCATTAGCGAACTCTCAGCACACCCCTTCCTTTGGCCTTTGATCTATCACGTACTTTATACATCCTTCTTGGTGGTGCTCCTGGTCCTACACGACCACCTTCCCCACCTCCCTCCACACTCAAGACTTATAAGGACATTTCTAACAGCCTCCTCATGCACCAGGTCTGTTTATTGGTAAAAGACGGAGCAAGGGTTCACGCCGCCTGGGTGCTCTTTGCCTCCATAACAACTCTCAGTTTTATTCTGTTTTATGTAAATTGGGTCACAGATGTTTTATTGCTGCAAAATGCTTTGAAACTTTTTCATATGTTCAGTGGGAAAAGCAGCCTCTCAAAATTCATGCTGAAATAATTAAGCTTTTTAATTTCACTGTCAATTTGTCAGAACAAGTGATAAATCTCTCTTTGTACTGCCTGCTTTTGCACATGACTTTCAGCCCATTTCCTCGCTCTGATTGTCTGAGGGAGCCTTGAGACAGTGACACTGCCCAGCATCTCAGACAGGTGGCGGCCCCAGGAACCCGCAGCTCATGCTCCCTGGAAGCTGAGGGAGCTGGGCCTTTGCCCTGACTCTGTCCTTTTCACACCCAGAGTTTCCAGAAATGCCAGCTAACCGAAGAGGCACATTTGCCTTCTTTATGGATGTGATTAGTTCAGGTTCAGCATACATGTAATATGCTGGGGGCAGGAGACACTTATCCAGATCCCAACCCAGTGGTTCTCAACCTTCCTAATGCTGCAACTCTTAAATATAGCTCCTCATGTTGTGGTGCTCCTCAAAGTTATAATTTATGGTTGGGGGTCACCACAACATGAAGAACTGTATTAAAGGGTCATGGCATCAGGAAGGTTGAGAACTGCTGTCCTAACCAGATCCAGCTCTGCTCTGGACTCCCTGAGAGCTCAGACAGTCCCTTGAGGTTGGTGACCCGCTGATTTCTTCCTAACAAAAATGAGGGGGTCATGCCCAGCTCCAGGAGCCCTCTGTCTGTATAGATTCTCTTGGATAAGTGTTGAGTGGTCAACACATATCAAATCCTTTCTTCTCCATGGATTTCACAAAATGGTTCTCAGTCTGTTTACTTGGAATTTGTTGAGGCTTTACAGGCAGTTACTTTGTTTAGAAAGATCCTGAGTTGCTAACACAGGTCAATACTTACGTGTTCTCCCCTTTTATTCTTTTTAGTTGACTTATAATTTCCATGATAGACAGTAGCGTCTTGGAGTTTAAAGTAGAAGAGGCTGACCTCAGGGACTCAGATGACGTTGCTTTAGGTGTAAACCTGGACTTGTGCTGTTCTTAGGGAAAGGCCAGCCCTCAGCCTGGCATTTGTGTACTGGCCTTTGTGTCAGAAAAGCAATAACTCATCTTTCCCCAAGAATACTTTCCCTGTCCGACCTACTCTCTTCTCTCCCTCCCTTCCCTTCCTCCTTTCTCAAATGCTGAGCTGCTGGACCAGGAGTCTTGAAACACCAGCTGAAAAGGGACAGAGAGTAAATATTCTCATCTTTAAGAGGCAGACGTCTCTGTTAGGACTGCCAACCCTGCTGTGGTTGCACAAAAACAGACAACAGTGAAAAAAGTGAACATGGCTATGATTTAGTCGAAGAGGGATTCTTCAACAGGGAGAGATTTCGTCTTCCAAGGCACACCGGGCTATCCAGGAAGACAGTTTTGATTGTCAGGGATGGAAAAGGGCTGCAGTCGGCACCAGGCAGGTGGGAGCCAAGGATGGGGCTGCAAATGCATCAGTGGACAGAACAGCCCCTCCCCACAGGAGAGAATGATCCACCCTAAAATGTCAATGGTGTCGAGTTGGAAAATACAACTTTACTAATGGACACTGAAATTTGAACTTTAAATAATTTCAGATGTAAAAATTGTCAATCTTCTTTTGATTTTTTTTCAATGATTTAAAAATCTAAGAACCACCCTCAGCCCACTGTCCATTCAGAACCTGGCGATGGGCCATCATTTGACGAACCCAGTGTGAGAAGCTGGGAAACAAACAGAAATAGGGAAGAGTAACTGTCCTTATGGTCCCCAGTCTCAGAGCTCTAAAAGCAAGGCAGGCAAATTTCATCTCATGAGCTTTCTTAAGATACTTTCTGGACTTTAATGATGAAATCCCCAGAAGAAGGACAGAACACTCCTTTGCCAAAACCCAGCAATTACAAAGTGAGGGGCCTTCAGTTACGCCTCCCTTTCTCTATATTGTCTTGGGGCTCTCTGCCTCCCACCACTGTAGCTTCCTGGGTTTCCTTCTGCACATTTACCAAGTTGCTGTCTGTCTGGTTATGAACACAGCTTGCCCAGACTGAACCCCTGGCACGCTGATGTATTTCTCCAGCCCAGAGAAAATCACCCCATATAACATGTGGGGAGTGGCCGCCTTGAGAACCTAATGGGGTTTATCAAACTCCCCAGCAATTCTGAGCTTCTGCACTCATGTTGACCATACACACGACTGACTCCACCCCCGACAGTGTCAAATCTGTGTGCACCTTGGGGTCCCTGAAGCCTAAACTACTCCAGCCCTGAGAAGTCCTGAACTCCTCCAGGTTTATTTGTTTTGCTGGGGCAAGTGGCATATGTTAAGCTCCTTGAAAGGGTTATGAATAGCCACATGCATCATTCTGATCTTTAGGCCTTCTCCGCCACCCATCTTCCCTGTGGCTACTGCTGTGCTGACAACTTGCCAATCAATCATCTTCCCAGCTCTGCTCAGCACAGAGGGCCCCGAGGAGGAACGAGTGATTGTTTTCTTCCTCTGCCTTCAGGAAACACAAGCACAGGGGCTGCAAACTTCTTTCAGCTGCGATGACCTAGTTACTACTATGAGGCTCAAACCCCATGGATTTGCTGGTTTTGTGAATAAAGATCTGATGAGAAAAAAGAAAAGAAAACTCATGTAATTATACAAACACACACATAATGGAAAACACTTCTCAAACAAGATACATTTTAAAATTTAAAAAATTATCTGGAAGTCAGCTGTTTGGGATGCGGAAACCTCAGCGGAGTGACTGCATGCATGGTCGACAGATGCTTAGCCTGGCTCCAGAAGCCCACCTACTCCAGAAGGCAAGCAGTCTGCTGCCACCAACACCTGCAGCAGCATCTTCATAAAGGAACGTCTATGCTTAGAAACGAGGCTGAGGTGGCAGTCAGGTTGCCGTGGGAATCCTTTCTCATCTTTCCTGCCTTCAGGCTGGAAGAAAGCTAAGTTCCTTTGAGTGGCCCACACAGCTTGGGAGAGTCTGACCGTCTCTGACACCGTTTTCTTTGTGGGTCACATCTTCCACCAATCTCCTGCCACACCCAAGATAACCACAAAAGCAGATCCATTGTCTAGGTTCAAATCCCAGCCAAGTTAATGAATTCCTCCGAGTTTTTGTTTCTTCATATGTCAAATGTGATAATGACAGTATCTGCCTCTCAGGGATACTAGAATGAGTTCATACGTAGAATATGTTCAGTGCACTGGCCCAACAGCAGGTGCTCAGTCAACATTAGAGATTTCTATTTTATAATAAATAATTACTTCAAGCTAACAATCGAAATTACTGAATTCTCTTGCTTACCTGCATTTTATCATTTCAATTTTGCTGGAGAAGAACGAGCGGTGTGGAGAGGTTAAATGACTTGTACAAGTTGGCAAGGGATGGCTTTGTAATTTAAATTAGTGTCTGTCTTTCTCCAAGGCGACAAGTGCTCTTTCTACTGTATTCCTTGGCAGCCCCTTTCCTACTTATTTTTAATAGGAATCTGAGACATAGATCAAATGTTTTGTACTTCAGTGACCCCACTGTATTGGTTTTCTGTTGATGTACAACAAAGGACCTCTAGGTTAGTGGCTTAAAAACAACATGGCTAACCTGGGTACTCTGCCGTTCAGGTCAGGGCTGGGCTGCTGCTGGAGAGGCCGCTGGGGAAGGGGCTTGACGACCCGCGTGGCTGTTTACCCCCTTTACTTCCTTGTGGTTTCAGGGCAAAGAGCATCAGTCTTACTTTCGTTTTTGCTGATGTTGGTCAGAGGCCGCTCTCAGCTTCTGTAGGCTGCCTGAGGTTCCTGGAAGCTTCTCACTGTTCTTTTCCTTGTGAGACCTCAAAATGGCTAAGTCTTCATCCAAACACCCAGAGAATCTCCAGAATGAGCTTCCAGGTAAAGCAGAGTCTTACCTGTGTGACGAGGACAGATCTTGAATATGATCACAAAGTGTCGCCCCCACGTTGCTGCTTGTAACAACACAGCTGTAAGCACAAGCGGTGAGGGGTGGTGGCTGTGCAGACACACACGCCTAGCTGATGGCTGCTGTGTTGCAGAAGTAGCCTTCCCCATGTTTCATTGTCCCGCTCAAACTTACAAAGTTCTCCTTTTGTCTCCCAGGGGGACTTTGCGAATTAGCCACTCTAGAAAACAAATTCTCTGTCCATGCATCCAGCTTGGCACCTGTGAAGAGTTTATTCCTGATGTAATTCTAGTACACAGGCTAAAATCTGGGAACCATCTCGAAAAGCCAGGGAAACTATCCTATCCCATCCCTCTGGGCAAACGTCCCCAGCATTTTGTCTTCAGCATCTCTTCCTTTTCTGCCCCCCTGGGTTCCCATGTCCACTCACCACTCAGCTATTCCTCTGCTCCCTTCATCCCTTCATCCCCACGTTGCCCTCAGGCCCCATCTAAGTGCCCCCCACCCACAGCCTCTGCAGAGGGGCTGCATGAACTTGGGGCCCACCCTGCTCTCTCCCAAGGGTGCCACAGCCCCTGTCACAGGCCCATTGGTGCTCTTCCTGAACATTTTCATACTAAAGGGGCTTTTTGCAGATGAGTGTAATCTCAGAGAATGCCACATCGCAGAACTCCCTACCGGACGGAGGGGGGGAGGGGAGGAAACAATTTGCGTAGTTTGGCTTTGAGCATCTTCACTCACAGGACAAGGTAGGACGAGCTGGCCCACATTATTCCCATTTCTTCCTCAATAACATGTGAACAGAGCAATTCCTGACCAAGCCTCAGGTGCCTGCAGCCTGGCGAACTTAGCGTCTTTCAGTTACAGATGCTGTAGCAGGATTCTGGCTCCTGACAAGAGGTTGACGCTTGACTGTGAATCAGGTTATGCTTAGCCCCTCCTTTCTCAAGCCTCCATGCTGCAGGACATCCCCGAGACTTCCGACAACTTCTTCCCCACATTCGTTTGCTCATTATTCATTCCCTCGTCCAACAAGAATGGCTGAGCACCGTGATATACAAGACATTATAGTAAGAAAGAAGAGATTAGAGGACGGCCTTTCTGGAGAGAATCACATATCTTAGGGAATTATAAAATAAATTTATATTCTATTAATACAATTTACGTGGCCTTTCTAATAGAAATATAAGAACCATGATGGTGGTTGTGTGCAGAATTCTATATGTCAATGTGTGTCTATGCAGGGGAATTGTTATGAGAACGTAGACCAGAAAGCCACTGATGCTGGTCTGTTATGGAAGAAGCTTCAGATAAGTGATGGAAGTTGTGCCTTCTTAAACAGAGGGCGTCAGGGCTCTGCTGAACACTTTCTTTTAACTTGGCAGGAGGCAGGGGTGACTGCAGAAGTTTTCACTAAAGGGAAAGGATCAGGATCAGGAATTAGGCTGTGGTCCGTTGGCCTCTTTAGCACCAAATTTAGGAGCCTGAACAAAGTTTCTATTCTGTCTATTTGTCTCTTTCTCAATGTGGAGATTTCTGGGAGCTAGTGAATGGCCAAACTCTAGATTTCTGAACTTCCATAGAAAGAGGTAAGGTGCTCAAGCAATGGAGTGGTGATAAAACAGGGGACACTCAATGGCTTGAATGTCGGAGCTGGTTACCTTAGGGAGTTTAATGCTGTCCACATGAGATCATTAACTCGAAATATTCTATAAACTGGGATATCTTATACAATGTGGGGGTTATCACACATCCCAAGGTGTCTTGGTTCCTATTGGTGTCACCTAACAGCACATGTCCCTAACCCCGCTTGGCGATGCTGTCAGGAGGTCTTTGTTGCAATCTGCCGCATTCAGTATTACAGGAAGCCTCACTTGCTCTGGGGATTGACAAACTACATGTTGACCTGCCGAGCTAAGATGCCACATGGACTCCCAGACTTCGTGGTAAGACACTGAACTTTCTATTCGCTCTCTACCAGGGATTTTGAATGACCAATAACTGCTCAGAGGCAACATTATGAGGAGAGGTATAAATGATATAGAAACATATAGATACATATTTCTTTAAAATAAACACAGACATTCGGTCAAAGGGGAACATTGGATTGACAGAATTTATTCTGTCCACCAAAGACCAAAGTTTGTGTATACTAAAGGAGAAATATACATCTCTCTTCTGAATGCAGGAAGCCTGATTTCCATCAGCAAAGCTGTCCACACTCCTTCCCTCGGACACACTCCTCATGGGGTGAAACTGTTAGTACGAATGCATTTCACAGGCTGCCATGGAGCTGCCTTGCCAAAGACTAAGTTGCCTCCCAGTCAGCGGGAGCAGAAGTGACGTGTGCCGTTTCCATGCCTGGCACTAATGGGAGTGCCTTTTCTGTGTTGTCTTATCCTTTCTACAAACTGAGCTCAGACATGATGGTGACTCAGCTTCAGCCATGCACTCCACAGCAATACCCAGGGGTCAGCAAACTTTCTGTGAAGGGCTAGATAATAAATGTTTTAGACTTTATTGGGGGGGTACTGTTTATGTGTTTTAGACTTTATGGAGGGATACTGTTTATGTGTTAGCATTCATTTCTGCCGTTGGCATATAAAGACAGTCATACACAATCAATATGTAATGAATAGCTGTGTTCCAATAAAACTTTATTTACAGAAAGTGGATGGGGGCCTGATGCACTGCGGTAACAGTAGGGTGGATGATGAATTGCACAGCTTTGAAAAGAATCTGGTCCCGCAAAGGACAGAAGAATCAAGATTCCCTAAATCCTAGTTCTGTTAGCCCAAGGACTGACCACATACGAGCAAAGTCATGTTTTGTACTCTTTACGCTACATGTTTCCAGGAGCCTTTGTTACAGAAACCTGCCCGTGTCCTCATCCTGTCTATGTTTCAAATACCTTGAAAACCTACAATCAGAATTAAAACGTTGCCTCTCCGGAAAGCCTCGTGATGAGCTGGATCAAGTCACACAATTTGTGCCGTAGATGCCTAGGGCAGAGCCACATGGAGACCCGTGAGTAGCCCTTATTGCTATGGTTCAGATATGCTCCCAAAGTTCATGAGCTGGAAACATAATCCTCAAGCAGCAGTATCGAGAGATGGACTTTTAACAGGTGATTAGGTCTTGAGGACTCTGTCCCTCGTGAATGGATCAAGGCCATTATCACGGTCACGGGAGCTGGTCGGTTATTGTGGGAGTGGGTTCCTGAGGAGTTCGGCCCCTCCTCTCCCGCCGCCGGTCTCTGTCTTTCTATCATCTCTCCCCCCTTCTCTGTCTCTGCCTCTACCTCTCCTGTCTCTCTCTCACTCTCTCCTGCCCTTCTTCCTTCTGCCTCAGGAGGACCCGGCACAAAGGCATCAGTAGATACAGGTTTCTGACGTCCCTGGACTCCCAGCCTCCAGAACAACGAGCCACTTAAATTTCTGTTCAGTATAAATCACGCAGTCTGAGGTATTCTGGTATAGCAACAGAAAACAGACTAACATACCTGCCATGCCTAGAATGATCTGTGCACAGAGTAAATATTTAAATCATGGCTTTTTTTTGAGACAGAGTCTCACTATGTTGCCCTCAGTAGAGTGCTGTGGCATCACCACAATGCCCAGCTATTTTTTTGGTTGTAGTTGTCATTGTTGTTTGGCAGGCCCGGGCTGGATTCGAACCTACCACTCCCATGTATGTGGCTGGCACCCTAGCCACTGAGCTATAGGTGCTGAGCCTAAATCATGCTTTATTCTTATTTTATTATTTTATATTATCTCCAAAACAATTATTAGAATAGGTGATGCTTCAAGCTGCATTCGTCACTCTGAGCTTAGAGAAAAATAATAGCTTGTACCCTATTTGTATAGTCGATAATGACAATGTAGTCATCCCTCTGATGGAAAATGTGTACAAATTACAGTGTACCCAGAATGGTAGATTACAGCTATGCCAAATGGAGTACAGTGGAATGGGGAATGTCATTGGGAGAAGACTAACATATGTGTCCTAGTATGAGCTGCTACAAAAAATTGCATAGACTGGTGGATTAACAGTGCAACATTTATTTCTCATAGTTCTTGAGACTAGGAATTCAAGATTGAGCCACCGGTAGATTCTGTGTCTGATGAAGGCCTGCTGCCTGGATTGGAGATGGGCATCCTGCTGCTGAGTCCTCTCATGGAGAAGAAAAAAGAGGAAAAGCAACCCCACCTTTGGTGCAGGCATTGCTTGCTTCCAGGACTCTGAGTGTGTGTGGATGGGGTCGTTTGGCCCTCAGTGCCATAATCTAGCTACACTGACCTCTATGTGCTCAACAGGCCATGGGGTCAGGGTTAGATGAGGGTCAAGGTTATAAGAGGGCTAGGGTCCTGTGTCCTCACTCTTTTGAATGGCAAGCCTCTCCAGGACAGCTCCTATATCCTGGGAAGGCTAATCTCTGCCATAGAAAATATTGATGTCATGGGACTCAAGCTTCTCTGAGATTTCCTTCTCCTCCACCCTCAGGGCTGGAACAGAGGCATGTATGAAGCTATGTGAGCATTCTCCCATTGTTTCTCTTTCTCATGTCAAATCCTAGTGTTTTGAAAGCTGGTGTTCAGCACTGATTATTTCTTCCCATCCCTGAATTCTGCTGACTCCTACTTTCCTATTTAGAAAAAGCCTGTGAGCCCTAGCAGCTTTTTGAATAGGGAGGTTCACTGTACACATGGAACCTGTTTAATATTTCAAAATGTTCCAAGAAGGATTATCCCAGCTCCAGAGCTGCACAGTTGGGAAGAATTGCCTCGCAAGCCAGAGAGTCAGTTATCCTTAGACACAATCAGTCAAAAGGTTATCAGCCATTTGTCTGATAGTCTGTTGAGGCTGGCTCAGTAAAAAGTGTGATCCAGCCAAGGTTTCCAAACCTGCATGCATATAACAAACTCTGGTGTTTGTTAAAGCATTTACTGATTTTCTTTCCCTACTCTGAGATATATACATGCTTATATTAAAATCTTAGGGGGCAAGAGAGACAGTTGGCATTTTAAATAAAATCACCAACAGAGGTTTATCCAGCCATTTTATTTTAAGCACACTGGCATTCCACTTGATCCTGAGACATTCAGGAAAAGAGAAAAGAAAAACCTGTTGTTCTAGCTGATACCTGGGAAGGCTTACCAAATTGGGACGATCACGTTGTTTCTGAGAGCAAAGCGACATGAGTGCTTTTGTTTATGTTGTCAATAACAGATGTTGTAAAGAGACATAACACATGCTTGGCTAATATTATCAAAACAATTATTCATTTATTCATCTCGTCCCAGTGTACTGCTGCAAGCTGGTTCGATAGATCTTGCAGACGTGGCCTTTATGAGTGCAGGAACAGGAGCCTGTGTCACAGGTAATAAATCATCTCCAACCCCCATCACCACGCCTGATGGGGAGATATGGGGCCTAACTTTTGACATAGCCTGCAGAAAACCAAGATTCTAATAATCTAGAAGGCAGCAATACTGAATTTTTGTATGATTTGATCCTATTACCCTCATTTCCCAGAATGTTCCAAGTGGAGGCAGTGTCTTGCCTTTGATAAACGGCTGTCTAATAGACACCAATGCAGCAATGGGCAGAAAATGCAAAAAAAAAAAAAAAAAAAAAGGGCAGGGGAGAAGGTTTGATTAACATCGAGAGAGAGCTGTTTCAATCGGAGAGGTCATTCAATTCACCAGTGAAAGTCACATACATAAAAGCTCCGTGATGTTCAAGTCTAATGGCATTATTTATTTTCTAGGGTTTGATGAAGAAATAAAAATGTTATAAGAAATGGACTTAGTCCTGTATGTCACTTTTGAAAAGCTTTGTGAAAATTCATATAATTTAATTAAGAGACAACATTGACAAAGAGATGCAGATCAACTTCAGAATAATGGTGGCTGTGGAGGATGAGGCAGTGGGGAGGGAGTGGATAAAAGAGGAATTTAGGCTCTATCTTATTTTTTCATATATATTTTTAAACCTCAAGGAGGCATGACATAATGTTTAAGACATGTTGAAACTGAGTAGTGGGCACCTGAGTGCTTTAACAGTCTATATATTTGAAATTGTTCATAACTACATATTTTAAAGAAATAAAATATTATTGCCATAGTAAAAAAAAGAGACTACTGTATTGCATTAAAATTCTGGAGTCTACAGTCAATTTATTAATGTCGAGCGAGTTGAGTGCATTCTCAAAGCTTTGTAGGAAGTATCACCCCTTTTTAGGGGTGAAAGGAAAATGGCAAAAAGAAGGAAGGAAAGAAGAAATAAGGGAGGGGAGGAAGGAAGGAAGGAAGCGAAACTTGGAGAAGTTAAGGAATATTTTGTATGTTATAAGACTGTTGAGTAGAAAAGGTAGAGTATTACTATAGTCCACTGTGGTTTTAAAACTTTTTTAACTTGTTTTTTCTGAGATCTTTTAAAATAAATAAACTCTCTGTGGCTGACTTACATGACTTTTCAACCTATTAATCAACTACAAGATGAGTTTGTGCTATGGATTTCATTCTGTTTTCCTTAGGGAAAAACTGATTTCAGGATTAATTTTATTAGAGAAACCAAACTTCCATGTTCAGGGGCAATTACTAACTTAGAATTAATTAAAGAACTGAGGAATAGTGGTGGGTAGAAACCTGGTTGCTTTCATCTAACCCTTGCTTCTAAGATAGCTTATGTGACCAAGTGACAATCCATTCTCAGACAGGGCAGACAGGAACCTCCTCTCCCCGGAGACTTGACATCAGAAAGAATAAGACCTTCTCAGTGCCTCAGGAATACAAGGCAAGGTTATACAAAAGGGGCCTTCGAAAATCCTGGACATTCACAGCCTTTCACAGCTTAGTTTAAAAGACAGTGCAGGATTTAGCAAAGTTAAAGAAAAGAAGAAAAAATGAAGCACTGTAGGCAGAGGGAATGACAGCGTGAGCAAAAGAATGTGCTGAGGAGCAAAGCAAGCGAGGAGCAAACAGGCATGGAAGTCGGTGATGCTGGTAGGGATGCCAGCTGGTTCTGGATACCAGAGATGGGTCTGAGAAGTGGACAGCTGCCTTATGGGTCCTGGATGTATTTTTATATGTCAACCAGGGGAACACGTACTTTTCTGTAGGTGATAGAAAGCCCTCTAAGAGTATGAGCCAGACAGTAACCTGGTTTGATGCAACTGCTACCTCCCTTGGGAAGCAGTGGGCAGCAGGTGTTCCAGGAAGCCAATCCCAGAAAGAAATGCTTCTGCAATAGTTCAAGGGACAGAATGTGCAAAGTGAAGGGGGAGAGGGGTAGGAGGAATGGGGAGAGGAGGAACATTTAAGGAATATTTAAGAGGTAAAATTGGAGGGACCTGGCGAGTGATCACAGGGAATCAGGAATATGGGTAAAGACAAGGCACAGATCAATTTCAGTTTTCTGTCTGAGTGACTGGGGTGAGGGTCAACTCCATTGAAATAGAAAATATCAGGAGAGTGGGCTGGGGAGATTATTTAAATAGATTTCTTCTAAATAATTAAAATAAATTTTATCCTTAAACATAAAAACTGAAACAAAATAAACATATGAAGATAAAAAATTCAAAGAAAATGTAAAAGCACTCCCTCTCTCTCTGAATAATATATAGTTCATTCTGAATACATACATATGTATACGCATATACACAGATAGATATAGATATGGTATAAATGTCATATACATAGTGTGTATATATGTATTTTTATATCTATCTATCTACTATCTATGGAGAGAAAACATGAGCATACTATAAATGATATTTTTAATCAAGCATATTTTTACAATTTTGCTTGAAACTATCAAAAGACAAAACAAAGAAAAATGAAGAAATATTTCAAATGAATGTTTCTTCACAAGTGATAGATTTGTATTAGAACTTTTCAATGTTAAGAAGAAATTAGAACATTAGAAAGATGAAGCCGTTGTGTTTATTTTCAAATGCACTCTTCATTATTTCCCTATATCTGTTGACTTTTTTGCCACTAACATTTGAAAAATTAGCACACGTTCTCTCCTCTTCCCTCTTAGGTCATTTCTGGACAAACTGAGTTTGAAGTAGTGTGAGATTTTTCAAAGGAGATGAGGTGCGGATAGTGGAATAATTATGAAACGTAGTTTGGGAAGAGAAACTTATGGAAAGAAAAAAACGTTCACAGAAAAGAAGACGATCCTGATGAATGAGAGTTTATATAACTCAGTGGTTCCTTTTAGAGAACCAAATAATGTTGTCAACAAATGCAGAAGCAAGCAAATGGAAATCAGCAGCTGATTTGGAGGTGGGAGTGCCCAGTAAGTCAGTGCTGTGGGGCGGGAAGCCTTCAGGGGTGGGAGACGGGATGGGAGGGACAGGGCATTAGGAGTGTCCATCCGTCCTCCACAAGTGGGGCTGTAGGTGGTGGGATAACATGAACCCATAACAAGAGGTGATTCCAAACGAGTGTGTAGTAACATGTAAAATGTTTACAATAAATTGCTAAATTAAAAAAAAACAACAAGCTATAAATGTGTAGAGAACAGAATATCTTACACTGATCACCAGCCATAAAATGTAGGCTCTTTTATTGGTATTGAATCATCTTTTAACAAAAACGTTATTTTCTCTATGAAAAAATGTTGACAAAGTCTTTAGACAGAGAAGCCCTGTATGGTCCGAGTGTCTGTTGGTAACTTAAGGAGTAACCCTTGAAATATGTTATTTTTCAAAAAGATTAAACCTTTGAAAAGGCAGATCCGGTAGTCACTGGACTAGTGACACAGGATGGGGAAACATCATAATTTATTACCCAAACAAGCTCAGC
The DNA here is from genome assembly GCA_963574655.1 of Perodicticus potto. Lineage (NCBI taxonomy): Eukaryota > Metazoa > Chordata > Mammalia > Primates > Lorisidae > Perodicticus > Perodicticus potto. Next base: position 1,158 of record CAUYRH010049115.1, on the reverse strand, counting down.
TTGGAGAGAGAAAAGGGGTACCCCTCACCAGGACTCTGAAACAATATAAATCAGGAGACTTGAGCCTGCCTGGACATCTGGTCACCCAGGTACAAACAACAGAAGGAAACTTTCTCATCTCATACCTCTCTGGGGTTCTAAGGGCTTGAAAGAGCCATAGATAATGACTGCTTTAGTTGAAAGGTCTAAATTTTTTTAAAAAGGAAAGTATGAGATAGGCATCTCTGAAAAAAAAGTTAATTAAATAGTTTCATCAGATTAGCCGAATTCTCTGAAGGTCTTTGAGGAATAACATGACAGTGGTCTAGCTCGGGTAGGCTGGACGGTTCTGATGAGTGCACCTGAGCTAGTTATGGCTCAACACTAGAGAACTTTGTCTCTCACTCACTCCATTAGTTTCTTTGTGCTGCCCTAACAAAGTGGTGCAAATAGGTGGCTTCAAACAATGGAATTTATTTTCTAACAATTCTAGAGGGTGGAGACTGCAAATCAATATGTCTACAGGGCCATGCTCTTTTCCTGGGCTCCAGGGTGGAAGCTATTCTGTGCTTTTCTCTTAGCTTTTGGTGTGACCAATAATTCTCAGGTGTTACCACGGACATCACGTGGCCTTTCCCCATGTTTCTCCTCCTCTTCCTAAAAGTACAGCAGTCAGATTGAGTTGGTATCTACCCAAATGATCTCCATCAAAACCTCATTACACCTGCCAAGACCTTGTTTCCAGATGAGGTTACATTCACAGGTACCAGAGGTTAAAATAGCAACATACCTTTATTGAGGACACAGTTCAGTCTGTGGCATAGTAGGTTCAGGTCAAGAGGTTCAGGGAACTCTGAGAGAATGAGCAAGAAGACCCCAGAGCTGCAGTGACAGGGTTCAAAAATGAAAAGCATGTGAACAAACATAAGGATGTGTGTGTGTGAACTAGACTTTGAGAAGGGGAGGCATCTGGAAGGAGCAAGGGATTGAAGGAGAGGTTTATGTTTCCTTAAAAGAGGAGATTTATTTATTTATTTATTTATTTATTTATTTATTTTTAATTATTTTTTATTGAGTCATAACTGTGTACAATGATTCAGGCTTGGAGTACAGTGTGCGGGCTTCCCATACAATCGGAGATATTTTTATCCACCTGATTAATGTAACATTCATGATATT
>CAUYRH010049114.1:0-68192 GCA_963574655.1 Perodicticus potto | reverse complement strand
ATTTCTTTGATTACTTCCTGCCCTCGCGACCTCTCTCCCTACCTCCTTCCCTATTTCTTTCTTTAGTTCCCTCTTTCTTTTCTTCCCTCCCCTCCTTCCTTCCTTCCCTCCCTCCCTCTTTCTTTCTCTCTCTCTCTCTCTCTCTCTCTCTCTCTCTCTTTCTTTCTTTCTTTCTTTCTTTCATTGCAGTTTTTGGCCAGGGCTGGTTTCAAACCCGCCACCTCTGGCATATGGGGCTGGTGCCCTATTCCTTGAGCCACAGGCGCCGCCCAACACACCTATGTTTAAAAAAAATAAAAAAGACGGGGCAGCGCCTGTGGCTTAGTGGGTAGGGTGCTGGCCCCATATACCAAGGGTGGCAGGCTCGGACCCAGCCCCGGCCAAACAGCAACAAAAAATAGCCAGGTGTTGTGGTGGGCACCTGTAGTCCCAGCTACTCAGGAGGCTGAGGCAAGAGAATCGCCTAAGCCCAAGAGCTGGAGGTTGCTGTGAGCTGTGATGCTGTAGCACTTTACCGAGGGTGACAAAGTGAGACTCTGTCTCAAAAAAAAAAAAAATAATAATAAAATAAAATAAAAAGATTAACCACCTGTGGCTTAACTTGTGGTTTTTAAGAGTTTTGTTTTACAGCACTTATAAAGAACTGAGCAGATAGAAGGAGTGTGATCCTTCCCCAGTTTCCAGAGACCATATTCCAAGGAGATTGATAAATCAGCCTCCCAGTGAAGAGAAAAAAAAAATAAGGAAAAAAGAAATGCAGCTACTTCACAGCTGCCTTCTGCTATCAGCTTGCAGCAATAACTTTTATTCTTAATACTCCCTAATAAAAAGTCCCTAATCTTCACCTTGGGGTTGTTTTTTTTTGGCCAAGGCTGGATTTGAACCCACCACCTCTGGTATATGGGGCTGGCGCCTTACTCCTTTGAGCCACGGGCGCCACCCTCACCTTGGGGTTGTAACTTCTTTTACTTTCATGCTGTACCCTTTCCTCTTTAAACATACAATAAACTTTTTCTTTAAACCTGTCCTAATCTTCGTGTTCAGAATTCTCTCTAGTCTGCCCTGTGAGTTCTCACCCTAACAAGGATGATCATTTGAGCCTGAATTTGAGGCTGCAATGATGTAGTGCACAAAGATGACACTACTACACTGTAGCATCAAAAAATAAAAAATGTTGAAAGTAGAGAGTCTGAGTTTTTCCTTTCAGGAGTGTTCTCAAGTCCAGACTTGATCTGAGATATGATTTATTCTCATGTTCAGTCTAAAACTGTAGATGAACTTGGAAGCATAAGGTGGAGGAGGCAGCCAGTTTCCCGGCTTTTCTTTGATAGAGGAGGCTGGAGGAAATAGACAAATGGGGGTGTAGAAAAGGAATGAATGACGGGTCCAGAGAGAGACAGCAGCATCATGGTCACCACCATGTAATACTATTGCTTAAAATACTGTCATCATCCCTGGCTGCTGAGATTTGTAATCATTTCCCAATTACTGACTTGGTCTCATGTGGGGATGACTGGGCCTGGGGTTGGGGTGTCATTCTTTTTGCACCTTTTGTGGGGCCTTCCTACAGTTAGTAACTCAGTAAGTGTAATTGATTAACTATTGAGCAATACCCTGTACAACCTCTAACTTAAAGAAGAGGCAGAATAGTGTAATGGTGAAGAGCAGAGACTCTGGCCAGAGTATTAGAGAGCAGGAGTCTATGTGAGAAGAGCTCCAGAAATCTGCGTGGGTATCCCTTTGATCTGGATCTGTTGCTGAATACTAAACCCTGCATTGGTGGGGTGAAATTTTATGAAGACTAATTCACTCAAAATGTATCACAGACTTAAATAGAAACATAAAGCTATTAGGAAAAAATAAAAGAGGAAATCTTTAGGACCTACTGCTAGACACAGACTTTCTAGGCTTAATATGAAAAATATAATCCATAAAGGGAAAAATCAATAAGTTGGACATCATCAAAATTAAACACTTTTGCTCTGTGAAAGACCTCCATAAGAGAATGAAAAGACAATGCTCTACCAGTTTTCTAGGTTAAAAAAAAAAAAAGATAAACAAATTAATAAAGTAATTAATGAAAAGAAAATATATTTAGAAAAATAAAAATTTTAAAAATAATGAGCACGAAAAGACAAGAAATTGCCAGGTTTAGGCTCAGCACCTGTGGCTCAAGTGGCTAAAGCGCCAGCCACATACACCTGAGCTGGCGGGTTCGAATCCAGCCCGGGCCTGCCAAACAACAATGATGGCTGCAACCAAAAAATGGCTGGGCATTGTGGCAGGCGCCTGTAGTCCCAGCTACTTGGGAGACAGAGGCAGGAGACTTGCTTGTGTCTAGGAATTGGAGGTTGCTGTGAGCTATGATGTCATTGCACTCTTACCCAGGGTGACAGCTTGAGGCTCTGTCTCAAAAAAAAAAAGAGAAATTGCCAGGTTTGGGGGCTCATGCCTATAATGCTAGCACTCTGGGAGGTTGAGGCTGGAGGATTACTTGAGTCCAGTGGTTTGAGACCAGCCTAAGCAAGAAAAAGATCCTGTCTCTGACAAAAATAAAAAATTAGGGGTGGCGCCTGTGGCTCAAAGAGCACGGTGCCAGCCCCATAAACCGGAGGTGGCGGGTTCAAACCTGGCCCCGGCCAAAAAAAATAAATAAATAAAAATAAACTGCAAAAAATAAAAAATAAAAAAATCAGCTAGATGTGGTGGCACATGCCTATAGTTCCAGGTACTTGGGAGGCTGAGGCAGGAGAATTTCTTGAGCCCAGGAGTCTGAAGTTGTAGTGAACTGTGATGAAGCCACTGCACTACGTCTAAAAAAAAAAGGAAAGAAAGAAAAAGGAAAGAAAAGAGGAAGGAAGGAAGGAAGGAAAGAAAGAAAATAAGAAAATAAGAACAGAAAGAAGTGGGCTTGGCGGGGCGCAGTGGCTCACTCCTGTAATCTTAACACTCTGAGAGGCTGAGGTGGGTGAATAGCTTGAGCTCACGAGTTCAAGACCAGCCTGAGCAAAAGCGAGACTTCATCTCTACTAAAAAATAAAAAAACTGAGGCAAGAGGATCGCTTGAGCCCAAGAGTTGGAGGTTGCTGTGAGCTAGGATGCCACAGCACTCTACCAGGGCAACAGCTTGAGACTCCTTCTCGAAATAAATAAATAAGAAAGAACTGAATAGAAAGAAAGAAATAAGAAAGAACTGAAGAATATTTGCAAATCACATATCTGACAAAAACTAGTGTCTAGAAATACACAACTCTTTTAAAAAACAGTTAAAAAATACTACTACAAATGGGCAAAAATTATGAATAAGCATTTTACCAAAGAAGATATACATATGACAAATTCATGAAAATATGTTCAACATCATTAGCCATTAGAGAAGCACAAATTGAAATCATAATGACATTTTGCTATATACTTATTAGAATAGCTAAAATAAAAAGCAGTGAGAGACCAGGCGCGGTGGCTTACGCCTGTAATCCTAGTACTCTGGGAGGCCGAGATGGGTGGATTGCCTGAGCTCACAGGTTCGAGACCAGCCTGAGCCAGAGCAAGACCTCATCTCTAAAAATAGCCGGCTGTTGTGGCAGGCGCCTGCAGTCTCAGCTACTTGGGAGGCTGAGGCAAGAGAATTGCTTATGCCCAAGAGTTTGAGTGCCCAAGAGTTTTTATGAGCTATGATGTCACAGCACTCTACCAAAGGTGACAAAGTGAGACTCTGTCTCCAAAAAATAAAAGGGCACAACACCAAATGTTGTCAAGAATGTGGAGAATCTAGATCATTCCTGTATTACTGGTGGGAATATAAAATAGTGGGAGTGGTACAGCCACTCTGGAAAAAAGTTTTCAAATTTCTTAAAAAACTAAACATGCAACTATCATATGACCCCAAAATTGCACTCCTGTGCATGTTACCCAGAGAAATGATGACTTACTATTGTGACGACTCACAAACATCTGTACACAGATTTTTATAGCAGCCTTATTCACAATAGCCCACACTGGAAACAACCCATATGTCCTTCAACAGATAAATGGTTAACCAAACTATGGTACATCCATACCGCAAAATATCCTTCTGGGCATTTATCCCAGAGAAATAAATGTTCACAAATATACCTGTATAAGAATGTTTATAGCAGCTTCATTTATAATAGCACCAGACTGGAATTATCCCTAGATGTCCTTCAACGGATGAATTGCTAAACAAACCACAGTACAATACCACAGATCACTACTTAGCAATAAAAGAACAAAGTATTGATATACACAATAACTTGGATGGCTCTTCAGGAAATTATGCTGACTGAAAAAGAAAGTCAATTTCAAGCGGTCATATACCATTTTATTTCATTTATATAAGATGTTTGCAATGACAACATTTTAGAAATTTTGAAATTTTTTTTTTTTTTTGAGACACAGCCTCAAGCTGTCACCCTGGATAGAGTGCTGTGGAATCACAGCTCACAGCAACCTCCAATTCCTGGGCTCAAGCGAGTCTCTTGCCTCCGCCTCCCAAGTAGCTGGGACTACAGGCGCCTGCTACAATGCCTGGCCATTTTTTGATTGCAGCCGTCGTTGTTTGGCGGGCCCGGGCTGGATTCGAACCCGCCAGCTCAGGTGTGCGTGGCTGGCGCCTTAGCCCGTTGAGCTACAGGCGCCGAGCCAGAAATTTTGAAATTTTAATTAGAAATTTTTAGAAGATGAGGTTAGTGTTTGGCAGAAAGTAGATTTGGGTGAGGTGAGGGATATGGGGATGTGGTGACTTGAGGGATCCTTGTTGATCATGGTGATAGAAACATGAACCAGTAATTATACAGAATAAAATACACCCACGTGTGCACATGCAAATAAATATAAGAAAAAATGGGAAGGCCAGGCATAGAGGCTCAGACCTGTAATCCTAGCGCTCCGGGAGGACAAAGTGGGTGGATTACTTGAGCTCAGGAGTTTGAGACCAGCCTGAGCGAGAGTGAGATCTTGTGTCTACTAAAAATAGCTGGACATTGTGGTGGATGCCTGTAGTCCCAGCTACTCAGGAGGCTGAAGCAAGAGGACAGTTTGAACCCAGGAATTTATGGTTGCTATGAGCTATGAGTTATAACGCCATAGCACTTTACCCAGGGCAACACAGTGAGGCTCTGACACACACACACACACACACACACACACAAATGGGAAATCTGAGAAAGATGAATGAGATTAAGTCAACTGAGTCAATGTCAATATCCTGGTTGTGTTTAAAGCAGGGATACAAACAAACATTTGTACATCAATGCTCATAGCAACAATATTCATAATAGCCAAAAGGTGGAAACTACTTAAATGTCCATCAATGGATAAATAGATGGAACATATAGTGGAACATCATTCAACCTTAAAAAAGAATGAAGTGGCGGCGCCTATGGCTCAAAGGAGTAGGGCGCTGGTCCCATATGCCAGAGGTGGCGGGTTCAAACCCAGCCCCAGCAAAAAACGGCAAAAAAAAAAGAAGGAAGAAGTTCGTGATATATGCTACACGATGAATCTTCACAACATTATGCTGAGTAAAGGAAGGGGACAAATGTATGATTCTACACATATGAGGTACCCAGAATAGGCAAATTTAGGGACAAAAAGAATGATAGTTGCTAGGAAGAGGGTAATGGGGAATTATTGTTGAATGGGTTTTATTCAACAGAGTATTTATTTGGGATGATAAAATGTTCTGGAAATAAATAGTAGTGATAGTTGAATACCATTGTGTATGTACTTAATGCTACTGAACTATACAGCTAAAAATAGTTTTAAAAGACAAATTTTATGTATATTTTGTCATCAAAAATGTGAAAAAAATCCTCATTAAGATGTTGTATTACAGTTTTGCAAAATGTTACCATTGGGGGAAAATTGGCAAAGAATACAAGGGATCTCTAAATTATCTATTACGACTAGAGGTCTACATATGAATCTAAGAATCTAAAATTGTGTCTTTTTTTTTTTTAGAGAGAGAGAGTCTCATTCTGTTGTGGAGGCTGGAATGCAGTGGCTATTTATAGGCACAATAATAGTGAACTATAGATTCAAATTCCTGGGCTCAAGTGATTCTCCCACCTTAGCCTCTGGAGTATCTGGGACCACAGGTAAGAGCTACTGAGCCTGACTTTTATTAAACCTTTTTCTCCCCCCAATTATGTCAATTTTTAAAATGAGGAGAAAGGATGGATTTTATTGAACAGATATCATATCTTTTGAAAAATATTTAGGCTTGGCACCTGTGGCTCAACGGGCTAAGGTACCAGCCACGTACACCTGAGCTGGCGGCTTTGAATCCAGCCTAGACCCGCCAAACAACAATGACGGCTGCAACCAAAAAAATGGCTGGGCGTTGTGGTGGGCGCCTATGGTCCCAGCTACTTGGGAGGTGGAGGCAAGAGACTCGCTTGAGCCCAGGAATTGGAGGTTGCTGTGAGCTGTGATGCCACAGCACTCTACCCAGGGCGACAGCTTAAGGCTCTGTCTCAAAATAAATAAATAAATAAATAATATTTAAATTTTATTATTTTATTTTGTTGTTTTATTTTAGTTTCTTTTAAGACAAGGTCTTACTCTGTCACCCAGGCTGGAGTACAGTGGCACCATGTTAGTTCATAGAAGCTCCAAAGTCCTGTGGACAAATGATCCCCTTGTGTAAGCTTCCTGAGTAGTTGGGACTACAGGCTCCTGTCACTGGGCCCAGCTAACTATTCTTATATTTTTGTAGAGATGAGGTGTCATTACATTGCCTGGGTTGGTCTCAAACTTCTGGCCTCAAGTGATTCTCCTGCCTTCCAAAGTGCTGGGATAGCAGTTGTGAGCCACCATGCCTAGCCTGCATATTGTATTTTTTTTTTTTTTTTTTGAGTCTCAAGCTGTCACCCTCGGTAGAGTGTTGTGGCATCACAGCTCACAGCAACCTCAAACTCTTGTGCTTAAGCAATTCTCTTGCCTCAGCCTCCCAAGTAGCTGGGACTACAGGCACCTGCCACATAGCCTGGCTATTTTGATGTTGTTGTAGTTGTCATTGTTGTTTTTAGAAGGCCCCGGGCCAGGTTCAAACCTGCCAGCCCAGGGGTATGTGGCCGGTGCCCTAACTGCTGAGCTATGGGCGCCGATCCTGCATATCATATCTTAATAAAACAGATTTTGAAAAGAGCAGAGTCTCTGGAATTGCAAGGCCTGGTTTTAAATCCTGGCTCTTCTACTCAATAGCTCTATGACTTGCAAGTTTCTTAGTCCCTCAGTTTCTTCGCCTATACAATGGGGATTATGACAGAACTTACCTCAAAGGGTTTTGTGAAATACAGGACACACACCTGGCACTGTGCGGTTAGTTGTTTTATAAACTGCAATTTTGGCAGTCACTGCCAGTTCTTTAGAACTCCAAATGTTACAAATAGTGATGCTCATGGTAGTTTAATTCTCATGTTTTTTCACTGTCATGGTTAGATTTTGGGGCCCCACCTAAATTCATACGTTGAAACCTGACTCCCCAAAGTGATAGTATTAAGATGTAAGGCTGGGCGGCACCTGTGGCTCAGTGAGTAGGGCGCTGGCCTCATATACCAAGGGTGGTGGGTACAAACCCGGCCGGGCAGAACTGCAACAAAAAAATAGCGGGCATTGTGGTGGGCGCCTGTAGTCCCAGCTACTCGGGAGGCTGAGGCAAGAGAATCGCCTAAGCCCAGGAGTTGGAGGTTGCTGTGAGCTGTGACACTACAGCACTCTACTGAGGGCGATAAAGTGATACTGTCTCTACAAAAAAAAAAGACATAGAGCTGTGATTAGGTGAACCGGGCTCTGCCCTCATGAAAGGAATTAGTGTCTTTTTTTTTTTTTTTTTCCTTTTTTGAGACCGAGTTTCACTATGTCACCCTTGGTAGAGTGCCATGGTGTCACAGGTTATAGCAACCTCAAACTCTTGGGCTTAAGTGATTCTCTTGCCTCAGCCTCCCAGGTAGCTGGGACTGTAGGCGCCCACCACAATGCCTGGCTATTTTTAATTCTTTTTTGTTTTTGAGACACAGCCTCAAGCTGTTGCCCTGGTAGAGTGCCGTGGCATCACAGCTCACAATAAGCTCCAAACTCCTGGATTCAAGCGATTCTCCTGCCTCCGCCTCCCAAGTAGCTGGGATTACAGGCGCTCGCCACAGCGCCCGACTATTTTTTGGTTGCAACAATCATTGTTGTTTGGCAGGCCCAGGCTGGATTCAAACCCTCCAGCTCATGTGTATGTGGCTGGCGCCTTAGCCACTTAAGCCACAGGCGCTGAGCCTGCCTGGGGTCTTGCTCTGGCTCAGGCTGGTCTCAAACCTGTGAGTTCAGACCATCTACCTGCCTCAGCTTCCCAGAGTGTGAGGATTACAGGCGTGAGCCACCACACCCGGCCTTAATTTTTCTATTTTTCGCAGAGATGGGTTCTTCCTCTTGCTCAGGCTGGTCTCAAACTCCTCAGCTCAGGCACTCCTCCCACTTCGGCCTCCCAGAGTGCTAGGATTATGGGCAGGAGCCATCATGCTCAGCCTCTTCACTGTCTTGTCCTGAGCCCCGTGTGGTAGCTCAGACCTTAAGTGCTCCCTACTTCTCACCTCCATGTCTTGCTTATGCTAGCTTCCTTCTGAAACTGCCTCTACATGCTATTTGAGAAGCCTGGTGGACAACTTCCTCAGGACTCAGTTCTTGTATGACCTCCTCCAGGAAGCCTTCTTGACCTTTGTGGGCTCTGTCTGCACAATGCCCTCCCCATCTTACTCAAGCAACTCAACTCGCAGCAGTAAAGCTGCTGGTGGTGACAATGCACCAGGCAAGAGCGATAGTTTCTAGGAGCCAAGGAAGGAAAAAGAAAGTATTAGATTTACTCTGGATGTATCAAAGCAGGAAGGTGCCTCATCTCTGTTCTGAGATGTCTCTAAACAGCCACATATGATCTGTTTATCAGAGTGGATTAGTGCATGAACTCTGGAGCCAGACTCCCTGAGTTCAAATCCTGGCTCTACCACTAACCCATGTGTTGCCTTGGGCCTTGACCTTTTCCTTATCTGTAAAATGCGTATAATAATAGAACCCATCTCATAGGGGTTTTGTGAGAATCACGTGAGTTACAGCCTTGCTCTTGTATTATTACCATTTCCTCTGCCTCCAGAATCCCAGACTAGGTCAAGTCTACTTTAAGCACTCTGCTTCATATCACATGTGTACATTCCCTTCTTAGCCCTTTCCAGTGTCAGTACTTACACATTCATGGGGTTAGTAACTGCTGTCTCTTCCTCTCTAGGTTGACAGTTGGTCATGCAGGTGGAGCTCACCACAGCAGCCCCCAATCCTAGGCCAGTGTCCACCACCACAGAAGTGCTCAACATGTTTTTTCTTTATCCTAAAACATGTTATCTCTTAGTATTATGGAGCAAGAGAAAGGTGTCATAGGAATTCTGAGAACAAATAATAACATTTAAAAATAAACCAGATTTGGGCTCAGTGCCGGTAGCTCAGTGGCTAGGGTGCCAGCCACATATACTGGAGCTGGCGGGTTCGAATTCAGCCGGGACCTGCCAAACAATGACAACTACAACCAAAAAATAGCTGGGTGTTGTGGCTGGCGTCTGTAGTCCCAGCTACTTGGAAGGCTGAGGCAAGAGAATCACTTAAGTCCAAGAGTTTGAGGTTGCTGTGAGTTGTGACGGCACTCTTGCCAGGGCGACATAGTGAAACTCTGCCTCAAAAAAAAAAAAAAATAAATAAATAAATAATAAAAACCAGTTTTGAAATGTCACAGAGGAGATAGGGAAGTGGTTAGATTCTTCCTTCCTATGTTGCCTGATGCAAGAAAACTCAGCAGAGGAAGAACTTCTGTGGGTTGAATGGTGCCACGTTCCTCTTCCCCACTGTGACTGCAGGGTATCGGGGACTGAAGGGGGCTCTTGGGGTCTCTCTGGGAATGTTCTGGATGCGCCAGGTTGGGTCAGCCTCAGTTTCAGTTCTCTACAGATGAAGAGAACTTGCTAGGGCCTGAAAGACCCTCTGGGATCCAGCCCCGCTCGCCTGACAGTGACTGAGCATGGTCACCTTTCCACCTTTCCTGCCCTATTGTGCTCCAGCCTCACTGGCCTTCCATTCTCCAACACGTGATGCTCAAAGCCTTTGCACTGGCTGTTCCTTCTGCCTAGAGTGCTTTTCCTTCAACTCTCCCCAGATCTGACTCCTTATCATTTAGATCCTAGCTCAACTGAGACCCTAGAGAGGCTTTCCCTGGAGTCTGCACCTTCAGCCCTCCAACCTTGAGTCATTTTCTATACATAGTTTGGCTTCACTCCTTTTCATAAGTGTCTGAAGTGTCACGTAGAAATTGACTTTTTGTGTATGTTGTTCATCTCCCCACACTACCTGTAAGCTCCATGTGGACAGGGACTTTGTCTTGTAATTGCTGATACAAGTATCCCAGTGCCCAGAACAATCCTGGTGCATGGAAGAAGCCAGTATTTGTTGGGCCAACTGCTTGATTGAATGATAGATTTATCCTCTAGAGCTGTGCTGTCCAATATGGTAGCCAGAATGTGGCTATTTAAATTTAAATTAATATAATGGCTCTGTGCCTATAGCTCAGTGACTAGGGCGCCAGCAACATACACTGGAGCTGGTGAGTTCGAATCCAGCCCGGGCCTGCCAAACAACAATGACAACTACAACCAAAAAATAGCCAGGAGTTGTGGCGGGTACCTGTGGTCCCAGCTGCTTGGGAGGCTGAGGCAGGAGAATCCCTTAAGCCCAGGAGTTTGAGGTTGCTGTGAGCTGTGATGCAATGGCACTCCACGCAGGGTGACATAGTGAGACTCTGTCTCAATAAAATAAAATAAAATAAATTAATATAAAAGTAAAACTTCAGGGTGGCGCCTGTGGCTCATCGAGTAGGGTGCCAGCCCCATATACTGAAGGTGGTGGGTTCAAACCCGGCCTCGGCCGAATTGCAAAACAGAAAAATAGCTGGGCTTTGTGGCGGGTGCCTGTAGTCCCAGCTACTCGGGAGGCTGAGGCAAGAGAATCGCCTAAACCCAGGAGTTGGAGGTTGCTGTGAGCTGTATGATGCCACGGCACTCTACCGAGGGTGATAAAGTGAGACTCTGTCTCTACAAAAAAAAAAAAAAAGGGGCTCGGCGCCTGTGGCTCAGCGGGCTAAGGCGCCAGCCACGTACACCTGAGCTGGCGGGTTCGAATCCAGCCTGGGGCCGCCAAACAACAATGATGGCTGCAACCAAAAAATGGCTGGGCGTTGTGGCGGGCGCCTGCAGTCCCAGCTACTTGGGAGGCAGAGGCAGGAGACTCGCTTGAGCCCAGGAATTGGAGGTTGCTGTGAGCTGTGATGCCATGGCACCCTATCCAGGGTGATAGCTTGAGGCTCTGTCTCAAAAAACAAACAAACAAACAAAAAAAACACTGTGGACCAAGGCTTCAAGAGATAGCCATCTGCCATGCCAATGTGGCTCCTACGACACCAGAGTGAGGGGACACCTGGGTTTCTCTGCCAGTGGGTGATCAGGATCAGGACTCTTAGGGGCTGTGTGCCTAAGCAGTCCAGCCCAGGATCCCCGCTTTGGGGATCAACCCAGTCTCCCCTTCTCTTTACAGAGAGAAAATGCAAAAGAGGGTAGAAACTGGCAAGCCACCATCTTTTGAAGGCTCTCATGTGTTTGCAAATAAATGCTCCAAAGCAGGTCACAAAGATCCCACTTATGGGAAAGAGGTCACATGGAAAGCAAAAGAACCCAGGAGATCCTGTGTGTCCTGCAAGCAGCAAACACTGACCCCAACCCTTTGAGGTGAAAATGAGAAGGCCATCACAGTACTGAAGGCTTCAGAGGGCAAGGATCAGATAGCTCTGGGGAAGGGCAGGGGGGCCCCAGCAGTCGTTAGGTATCCCTGTTCTCCTAAAGAGCTGGCTTCAGTTATACACCCACCTGCTGGCTCACGGAAGCAGGACCGCTTCACCAGCAGCTCCCAAAACTCCCAAGCAGATTACAAGAACAGAAAACAGAAGCTGAGCAGACTCAAAAGTGTCCATGACCATGGGCCAATCTCTTTGTTTAATAGATGAAGAGACAGGAGGTCAGAGTGGCTCACTGGCTGGCCTCATGAGTTAATGGTGGTAGAACCCAAATCCCTAGTCTGATCCAGATTCCTATGTTTGACCGTGGCTTGCATCTCTCTCCTTCACCAAAAGCAGGTAACGATTAGCCACCCAACTGCTTCATTTACCTTAGGGAGTCTCTGGCCCAGCTGACATCCTGCTTTTGAGAGCCCTGAAGGGTACCTGTCCCTCCATGTGCCCAAAGCCTGGTGTTGCACCTCCCACATGCTGGGGTTCTGTCTGCAGGTCCAGGTCATCCAGAGCTTAGGGGACACTGCCCAATAGAGAATTCTGCTGACAGAGATGGCCTGCTGAGCTCATAGCCCTTGGACTCCTCTGCCATCCAGGCAGCTGAGAAATGGTGGAACATACCTTGATCTGCTGCACGGGAAGGAAGTGGGCACCCACTGGGCACCTGCTCTGTGCCAGGCCGTGTGTCACGGTTACCTTGTGAAGCCTTCACATCAGCCCCTGACAGTGTTTCACCTGGGTGACACTGAGCAGGTCACTTCACATCTGTGAGCTCCAGCTCTCTTACTGGAAAACAGGGCTATTGTAAAAGTTCATGGAGACAACAGACACAGAGCGCTTTGCAGTGCCAGGCACACAGTAAGCACTTAGTACCCAACAGTGGAATCAGTGGTCGCTGTTATTCTGAGACCTGAAGGATGAGGAAAGGGGAAAGTGAGATCTCACAGCAGAGGAAGCCAAGGCTCAGAGACTTGAAATGTCCTACACAGGGACATACAACTCACAAGGCCTGGAGCTAGCTGACCCCAAAGGCATCTCTAAACTTCTATTCCTTCAGTTGCACTGTGCTGCCTCTCAAGAGTCTGGATCAATGTCCCAGCTCTGCCTCTTGCTTGCCTCTGTCTCCAGGTCCTGTGAGTCTCCTCCTATGACCTGGCCTGCCTGGCTGGAAGTGGCCAGGGCCTGATCTGACTGACGGTCTTCTCTCAAAAATGCTTTTGCATCCAATCTTCCCCAGAGCACCCACCTCACGTGGATTTCCCCAAACTGCCTTCCAAGGCCCCCTTGCCCCTGATAAGTTAGCACCCCCAGGAGAAAGCCCTTTCATCCCTGTTTTCTTGCCTTTGATGTCCTTTCCTGTATTAGCAACTGGGCCTGGTGCCTTTAATCTTCTCCTCACTGTATTTGCAGTTCTGAAGCAATTCCACTTCGTGTCACCATGATGGGTTAGCTGGATCCAGCATGCTTTCAGTAGGCTCAGAAACTCCAAGTCTGCTGGGACTTGGGAAGTCTGACTATTCCCTGGTTGCCCTTGGAAAGCCTGACAGGAGTGCATGAAACCCAGGAGGGAGAGCCCGTCCCATGCCAGGGAAGAGTTCAGCCAAAGGAAATCAGCACCCAAGGACTTCAGATGCCCTGCTTCCAAAGCTATCCCTGACCCACTGCAATGACATTTTGGCCAATGTCAATTGTCAATTCAATTCTCCAACCCCTAATTGGAAGTCAAAAATACCCTGTCAAAGCCAGCAAGATACCCCTGTGATCAAAACACAGGTGAATCCACGTGCCAGCTTAAGTTCCAACCCTTTGACTTAAAGAAAAATGCTTAAATTATCTCAAAACAAATATTTTCTAATGAATTTCAAACTCAGCCCTCACTCCCATCAGCTATGTGCACACTGGAGTTGCTGTTGCTCCCTGGTGGCTTGTGAAAGAGGAATCAGCTGCTCAGATTCCTGTCAGAAGTGGTACTTTCTGCCCCTGTATAAGCCTCTGCAAAAGCTATGAGACTAAAAAAAATTATTTTAAATAATTTTAGACTTATAGAAGGTGGCAACAATAACAGATTTCGTAAATCCTTCCCCCAGCTTCCTCTGGAGGTAAAACCTTATGTAATCATGGTCCACTTATCAAAACTAAGAAACTCATAGACATAAGTTAGAACCACTAGGGTAATTAATCAATATTTTGTAACAGGATATACAACTATTCTACTTCTCCTTAAACATGTGCCTAATTAGCATTCATCAGTTGATCTTGCCTGTAGCCACTTCTATCGATGGTTTTTTGGGTTCTCTGTTCTCTCTACATTTATTATTTGAAATTTTTCTGTAAGGTAGACTTATCCCTTTTCCCCAAAGTTTGTGGGATTTTGGAGGCATTAAGACTTCTTTCTTTCCAGGTGGAGCCAGGAATCCCATCAGTTGCACCTGAAATCAAAAGCCACCAGGCAAGACCTCTTACCGGCTCGGTCTCAGCTTCTGCCCTGGGTAGTAGGCCCCAATTTGCCAAACTTTCATCTTAATACCATAGGTTCAAGAAGTTAAGTCTGCCTCATTTTAACAAAAACACGCCTTTTGTCTGAGACAAAACGTTTCTTTGGTCTGCTTGACACCTTCAAATCTTCAGTATCACAGGCCCAAATCTCCTCTCCACTGCCTTGTAAGCAAGGTTTACACCCACGTATTACCACTTGCTGCCTTAATGTCTCTCATATCATGGATCAGATAGTTGGTTTCTCACAGAACTCTGTGTCACCTCTCAGCCTTTAGTCCCAAATGGAGAAGCCACATGCTCACCACGCCTCCTATTCCCCAGGCCATAATGCTTCTCAAAGCCCATGCTATGTACCACTGTCCAAAACAGAGGAGTTGCAACAGGTTCTTGACAAAATAAAATGTCAAAGTCAGATGTTGATAATTCGATTCTAGCCTTGGCTCCTTTCTGTTAATCTTCTTTTGGTACATCTCTCAGATACATTTAATACCCAACCAACAGCCACTATGCACAGGGATACACAGGAAGCTGAGCACCCTCCCTTACAATGTGACTTTATCATCACAATACAGCAGCCCCAAATCTTGACTTGTCCTGGTGGCAGGCCACTGGCAGAGAACTCAGGAATCATTTTACCTGGCAGAGTGTCCTCACGATTAGGAAAAGGAGGCAGGGCATCTGAAGTCCTTGGGTGCTGATTTACTGTGGCTGAGCTCTTCCCTGGCATGGGACACCCAGGCCTCTTCATTTGTACTGTGAAGACCCCACTGGGCTTGACTGGACTAACCAACTGTGTGGACTCCAGCTCAGATCTGAGTCTCCATGGCCTGAGAGCAAGCTGACTGACTGCTAGTGGGCATCTGCTCAGCACCCAGCTCCATGCTGGGGAACCTCCATGCATGCAATCTCTCCTTTCATCCTCACAACACAAGGGAAGCTGAAGCTCAGACAGGTAACCTGCCCTAACACATCACTAGAAAATAGAGCTGAGGTTGAATCCTGCACATTTATAATAAAAAGCCCAAGTTTTGCCACTGCACCCAAACCGAGATCATGACTTTTGCCTTCCTGACTCTAAGGGCAAGAAGACAGGAAGGGCGGGCCTGGGGAGGCAGGAGATGCAACCATACTTTGTCCTTGGCCGCAGTCACAGACTACTCTTTCTTTGTTGAGACGAGGATTTCCACTTAGGGGAAAGGGCTGAGACACTCTTAGGCAGCCTAAAAAGCTCCTTGGCCTCTGCACCCACTCCAGCCATCCCTGAAGAAATTATCCCAATGGAAGGCAGAACAGCCAGAAAGAGAGCCTGGGGAATGGGCCCAAGGCCAAAGATGCAGAAGTGGATCTCGTGTACCAATCCAGCAAAGCCTCACCCTGTCATCACCTGGGCAGAGCAACAGGCTGGAGGAGCAGCAGAGAGGAGATGGGGCTTGAGCTGCCAAGCAGGACCCCTGTGGCCACTGCCCACCAGGAGCTCTTAGGCTGCCCACGAGGAAACATCTCCTCCCTAAGGGAAACCCAATACCGAAGGTACCACTTTTCCTCCTCATAAGACATCTCAGCTGCCCTCTTCCCCAGCCCTTCCCAACCAGGGTTCCTGGACAGAATGAAGCCCTTACGCCTGAAGGTACCAACTTCATGTAACCTCTCCTGTGCACCTCAAAGTTGTATATCATCCTCGGGAAAAGTGACAAATTATTACGACCACTTTCCGCAGAGGCTTCTCTCAGGCAACCCCAGCTGAGAAGGCTGTGTCTTCTCTGAGGTGATTATGCACAGTGGCCCTTGCTGGTGAGGTATGATCAATGGGTCTCAAGCCATGACCCCACCTCCAACAAGACAGAGGTCTGGGGACAGTGTTCACCTACACTGGAGGCTGCAGGACTAATGACTAGGCAGTGAGACAAAAGCACGCCCTAGATGAAGGCTCCAATCTTCCAGAACTGCGTGATGTCAGGCAAGACAATCAGATCTCCAACATCTTGGTTGTCTCCTCCTGTACTAGTTATCTACTGCTGTGCAACAAATTATCTCAAAATATAGCAGTTTAAAACATTCATTCTTTCAGAGCTTCTGTGGGTTAACAATTTGGGCACGGCTTAGCTATGTTCTCTTTCAGGGTCTTTCATGAGGTTACAATCAAGGTGGTGTCCAAAGTGACAATTATCTCAAGGTTCAAGGAATCAACGACCACTTCCAAGCTCACTCAGTGGCTGTTGGTTGGATTGAGTTCCTCTTGAGCTGTTAGATTGAAGGCTGGTTATTGGCCAGATGTCACCTGCAGATCCTGGCCAGGCATCCCTCTCCATCATAGCAAGCATAGGAGAAGAGCCAAAGAGGGAACACCAGCAAAATGATGTCAGTCTTCCAAAACCTTGTCACAGGAACGATATCCCATAGCTTTGATCGAAGCTTCATTAGAAGTCTCTAGGCCTGCCCACACCCAAAGGTAGAGGATTACCTAAGAGTGTAAACAAAGAAGGTGGGGATGACCTGTCGCTAACTGCCTCACTGCATTGGTGTTACTACGCAAGCAGGCATCCAGCAAAGGGCTTCCATCATCACACTGTGCGTGCTCAGTACGACTATTCCTCTCTCTCCTCTATTGGATCTGTCTTCTTTCTTTGATAAGACTGTTCACCAGACACTATCTCAACTGGCATGGCTTTATTTTTGCTCCCAAAGGCCTCTCACATTAGCTTTTTTTATGATTAAAACTAGACATACTTGAGAAAAAACTCTGCTTTTTCAGGCAAGGGTTTTTTCTTGGGCTTATCTTCTGCTACCTCACGCTCTTTGTCTTCTTTAATGATAGCTCCCTAGCTACTCTGGCCAGGATGATGATTGTATTTCTTTGGAGTTATGGACTTGAGAACTGGGCCACCATGACTTTCAAAAAGCATACTGGTTCATTTTGACACAGGTAGAAAGACTTGTGTGTGGGAAGCAAAGGTAACGTGGAATGAGAGGTTTTTGTTTTCTTCTGCTATCTCCCAAAGGCTCCCAATTAGCAGTTGTCATAGTGCTGTGTAACAGACTGTGTAATGACCAAAGCCATTCTTTCCTTCCTATTTCTTGAGACCTGGCTTTATTCAGGTATCATTTCCTCCACAGGCCACTGCAAAGCTGAGCCCAGCCACACCCCAAGGGTGAAACCTAGTCTAAGTTTACTGACATGGCCCTATTTTCCTTCCTAGTTGTATGTACCCTAACCCACACCAAGGAGAAGAGAGAAGGACCAAGCTGGGGTGCTTCCATGAAGTTCTACTGCTCTTACCAAAGACAGAATTGGTTGTTGCCACTTCTGACAAGTGTGGCAGCCAAGTGACGACCTTGAGGAAAGCAGTATGAGGACAGCTGAAATACTAGGGCTGGCAGAGCAGAAAGCTGGGAAAAAACCAGGACATAGTAAAGTCAATTAACTCTTACATTTATCAACTCTGGAACTTCCCAACCTTGGGGCTTCTGTGAGGGAAAAAAAATCCCCTTATTGTTGTAGCCAGTGGTCTCCAAAGTGAACAAGATGATTCACTGAGGTGCAGGAGGAAAACAAGTTTTTAAGAGTAAAGAAGCCTTACCAATACATAATATATACAGTCCACTGTCAAATGGTTAGGCAGCACATGGAAGTAAGTGAAGAATCCTCAAAGTGGCAAGAGCTCCACAGTGTGAGAGGGATGGGCAGGCATCATTTCCTTCCAGGATACTATAGTTTTGTGCCCCACCCCCAACCAACTGGACTTACAGATTTTGTCTTACATAACAGCACCCTTACAATCGTTTATAATGAGATGAACAAATCTACTCCCTACCCCAAGATGTTTGCTAGTTATCTCATAGCAACATTCTTAAAAATGCTGTCAAACTTATACTTTTTATTGATAAAAAGACAATGTTTGAATTTGCCAGCCTTTTTTATGGTGACAAGTCTGTAAGTACCATGTACTGTAGAAGGTAATTTTTAAAAGAATTAAGAAGGTTTTATCCAGTCCTTCAAGATGACATACTAACCATTAGCAAGAAAGATTTATTTTTCAAAGAGATCTACGTTAAGAAGAGCATTTGAAGTGGTTAGACACGTTTCCAGCCTGATATAAACATGTTGCCCCAAACTGTACCTACAAAGTGAATTTTGAACACATTTTGTTAGCAACAGTAAAAAATGCAACACTCCTAATTATTCAGCATGAACAAGTTACTGACATTGGGAAAGATGGAAACTTACAAAAATTTCACAAATACCTCTGTAAAATTGGTGGATGAATTAGAAAAATTTTTCAGTAAGCACCGCTGTATCTGGAACCACAGATATTAATGGAGTGACTTTTTCAGCTACAATGGCCATTAAAACCAAGCATTAAGTTGTTTTTATAAAGTGCTAGAACTGTGAGTTTCCAAAACAACAAAGCATTTTTCAATCAAATGGTTCTCACTGAAAGAAAATTCTAAAGAACAAAGGGTTTTTTAAACCACAATAACACAAACAATATTATAAACCATTTTTTTACCTCATCTTTTTATTTTATATTGCTTCTGTCTTATATGTATTAGTAGTGCAGCATAGGCTCAAATTTAAACATTAATTTAAAAATACCTATGTATATATACACATACACACATGCTGGGGGCAGACGTTCATACTATAGAGTTCAAAGGCAAGTTAAGTGGGTTTACACAGGGTTTACTGTTTCATGCCACTGCATGTGTCCTTAAAACAAACTGTTCCAAGCTCCCCCAAATACATACTATCTCCTAATTTTTATAGTTCTTTTTACTTAATTTTTAGTCCACCTAGAATTTCTTTTGGTGAATGGTATGATAGGAAATCAGTTTAATTTTCTCCATTTATACCAGCACCTTTCATTAAATATTCCGTCACAGCCAGAATGATTTCAAAAAGCCACCTTTAACAAACTCTAAATTCTTAAAAGCATTTTTCATTTTTTAAACTATTTTCCATTAACTTGTCTATGTGTGTATCAGTGTAACTATTTTAACTGCTTTTTTTTTTTTAATGTGATATAAGGTAGCACCCGTAGCTCAGTGGTAGGGCGCTGGCCAAATACACCCAAGGCTTGAAGGTTTGAACCCGGCCTGGATCTGCTAAAACAATGGCAGCGGCAGCAGCAACAACTAGCCAGCTGTTGTGGTGGGCGCCTATAGTCCCAGCTACTTAGGAAGCTGAGGCAAGAGAATCGCTTAAGCCTAAGAGTTAGAGGTTGCTGTGAGCTATGATACCACGGCACTCTACCCAGGGTGACAGCTTGAGACTGTCTCAAAAAAAAAAGTGATGCATATTTTGGTACATTAAGTGCCTTCTACTTTTTCCGCCTTCTATAAAGATTCTTCTATTCTTACCTATTTGTACTTGCATGTAAGTTTTAGAAATATATTAAAAATAAATGCTACTTGATATTTTGATTGGCTTTGCACTGAATTTACATATTAATTCAAAAAGAACTGATGTGTCTTCCATAGTCTGAATGTTCTTCCTACCGAGTGCTTACAAACTCCCATGCCCCTCATTTCTTTCCGCTCCACACCCCAAAGGACACCAGGATCAGGGAAGTTGTTACTAATTCTTTTCTTTCTTTATAGTTTTACTACATGAAGGTGCATCCCTAAACAATATGCTTAGTTGTTCCAGTTTGTGAACTTTATTATATAAAGGACTGTCTCTATTCCTCTGACTTGCTTCTTTCACTCAATGTGATTTCTGAGATGCACCCAGGTTGATTCCTGTGGCAATATGATGCCCTTACCACGCCACGGAATTCCCCTGCATAAACATACCTCATTTATCAAGTGTACAGGAGATGGGGGTCTGGTTCCCTCTTTCCTTTCTTGTGGTTATTATAGGTAATGCTGTATGCATGCATACAAATTTCAAATATGGTGGGCTATAAGAGACACTTGTGTTCAACTTCGCTAATACTGTTTGCCAAAACTGTGGTACCAATTTATAAACAGATGAAACTTCCTGTTGGCATAGAAATTTTTATGATTTTTGCAAATTTGGTGGCTAGGAAATATTTGTGGTTTTAATGTGCATTTCCTGTTTACTAGTAAGGCTGCCCATCTTCATGTTTCTTCTGTGAAATGACTGCCTGTGTTTCACATTCATCTCTCCCAGGTCGTTATTACTGATTTGCAATCAGGTGCTCACAATGGTAACACGGTTGTGCATATACTGTGAATATCTGTATCTTATTCCAAATTGGCCTCATTTTCTCATTCTATGGCACATTTGGTAAACAAAAGTACATACTATCAATGTAACCGAATTATTAATTGATGGGTTGTATTTTTTTTTTCTTTAAAGATATGGGGGTCTTGCTTTGTTACCCAGGCCAGAGAGCAGTGGCACAATCCACAGCTCACTACAGCACCAAACTTTTGGACCCAATACTCTCACCTCTGCCTTCCAAGTAGCTGGATCTACAGGTGTGCCACCTCACGCAGCTAATGATTTTCATTTTTGTTTTACAGAGATGTGGTTCTCACTATGCTATAGGCTGGTCTTGAACTCCTAGCTTCAAATAATCCTACCACCTCAGCCTCCTAAGTAGCCACCACGCCCAGATGGTTTGCATTTTCTGTATCTTGTTTATGAAATCCTTCCATACCCCAAAGCCATTGTTTAATCACTCTGTTTTATACTAAGTTTTATAATCCTATAATGCCAGTTCTCCGAGTCATACTCCATTCAGGAATGTCTTGGCTATACTTGGCCCTTTGCTCTTCCATTTACATTTTAGGATCAGTTCATCAAGTTCCATAATGAAAACTATTGGGGTTTTTATTAGAATTGCACTGAATCGGCTCGGCGCCTGTGGCTCAATGGGCTAAGGCGCCAGCCACGTACACCTGAGCTGGTGGGTTCAAATCCAGCCTGGGCCTGCCAAACAACGATGACGGCTGCAACCAAAAAATGGCCGGGCGTTGTGGCGGGCGCCTGTAGTCCCAGCTACTTGGGAGGCGGAGGCAGAAGACTCGCTTGAGCCCAGGAATTGGAGGTTGCTGTGAGCTGTGATGCCACAGCACTCTATCCAGGGTGACAGCTTGAGGCTCTGTCTCAAAAATAAATAAATAAATAAATAAAAATAAAAAAAAGAATTGCACTGAATCTATTAACCAATTTTAAAAAGAGTTGAGTTCTAGATAATATTGGGTCTTAACCATCACATTCCTCCATTTATTAAGGTCCATAAAATTTTCCTTTTTAAAAAATTGTTTTTCTCATTAAGAGCTATATACATTTTTATTAAGATTTATTCTTAGATATTTTGTATATCTTATTCCTACTATAAATTGTATTTCTTAATTATACTTAAAAATTTTAAACCCGGCTCGGCGCCTGTGGCTCAACGGGCTAAGGCGCCAGCCACGTACACCTGAGCTGGCAGGTTCGAATCCAGCCCGGGCCTGCCAAACAACAATGATGGCTACAACCAAAAAATGGCCGGGCGTTGTGGCGGGTGCCTGCAGTCCCAGCTACTTGGGAGGCGGAGGCAAGAAACTCGCTTGAGCCCTGGAATTGGAGGTTGCTGTGAGCTGTGATGCCACGGCACTCTACCCACGGTGACAGCTTGAGGCTCTGTCTAAAAAAAAAAAAAAAAAAAAAAATTTTAAACCCATTACTGCTTGTAGCTATTACATAAAGAGATAAAATTGACATGTGTATACTGATTTTGTCCCAGCAACCTTGATAAATTCTTAAGTCTTCTAATTTACCTTGTAGACTCTTTGAACTTGCATAAACAATGATCCCACAACTTTAATCCATTAATATATGAGTCACACTGATCCATTTTCTAATATTAATCCAATCTTGCCATTCCTTAGATAAATCCAATTTGGGCATCATTTGTTATACTTAAAATAGCATAGTTGTTAGTTCTGGTGTACAAAAAATGCTTATTTTTCTACTGAAAGGTACATATACATTTGACCCTTGAAAAACATGGTTTGAACTTCGCAGATTTTTCACAATAAATACAGTTAGCCCTCTACATCTTTGGGTTCTGCTTCTATAATCAAAGGTAGATCAATAATATAGTATTCACAGGATGTTGTGGTGGGACTTGAATACGGGTGGACCTTGGTGTTTGGGGGCAGTGGTCCTGGAACTAATCCCCTGAGGATATTATCCATCAGATTAAATTTACTGACTGGGCTATTTAAATCTATGTCCTCAATAATCTTAATAATTTGGTCTTCTATGCCCACTGCATTGGTGGATAGATCTATTTCTCCTTATAGTTGTGTCCATTTTTTCTTTACATATTTTGAGGACTGTTATTAGACTCTGAGGGGCATTATTAGAAAGTTTAGAATTGTTATACTTTACTGGCTCTCTACCACTAATAATTTAAGGAGGGTTTATTTATTGCTACGGGAAAATAGTTTCAAAAAAATAACCTACACAAGAACTCAGTTAAGCTGAGATAAACTTTTGCTCTCAGATTGTGTGATATTCTTTCCACTACCATATTTTTGAAATTCAAAATGCTTTAGCATTTTACATTAGGAGAAATAAGCCAATAGACGAAATAAATTAAGTACATATAAGCAGGATGGTGCCGGTAGTTCAGTGGGTGGGTGCCAGCCACATACACCAAGGCTGACGGGTTTGAACCCGGCCCGGGCCTGCTAAAACAATAGCAACAACAAAAATAGCCAGGCCTTGTGGTGGGCGCCTGTAGTCCCACCTACTTGGGAGGCTGAGGCAAGAGAATCGCTTAAACCCAAGAATTTGAGGTTGCTGTGAGCTACGACACCACGGCACTCTACCCAGGGTGACAGCTTGAGACTCTCTCAAAAAAAAAAAAAAAAAAGAAAACAGGGCGGCGCCTGTGGCTCAAAGGAGTAGGGCGCTGGCCCCATATGCCGGAGGTGGTGGGTTCAAACCCAGTCCCGGCCAAAAACTGTAAAAAAAAATAAATAAAAATTAAAAGAAAGAAAACACATAAGCAAACATGGAACTGGTTCTAATAGAAAAGTTTTGTTCCAGTTAAAAAAAAACACTGTTGAAAAAAGGGAGCGGGCTTAAATAGCACCCTACTTGGCTGGGGAGTTAGGAGAGAGTGAAACCTAACAGGGAACTGTCAGGTAACTTAAATGCGAAGAAAAAGAAAAGATAAAAGTCACTGAATTTTACTATATGTGGTAACCGGAAAGTAGATAACATTACAACAGAGCTAAGGTTAAAAAAAAAAGGGGGGGGGGATGAGAATTGGTATTCTGACAACACATTACTCTTCTAAAAAGATAGCAAGAGAAAACTAAAATCATAAAGTTACGAAAATCCTAGGGGATACTAATTTCACAGCAAGAAAACACATAATTATAGAGAAGGCATGGTGCAATAAATGCAAAACACCCCCCCCAAAGTCTGAAAGTTTTCATTAAAAGGCCACAAAAGAAACTATGCCAGTGCTAGAAAAAAAGAAAAACTATTAATACATATACATCAATGTATGTATATGTACCATTTATGTATACAGAACATGTAACATGTATATATGTGTACGTATCTACATACATAGTAACACACCGAGTTTGTCAGTGGTACAGAGGTGAAGATCAACACTCATCTTGCAGGCTAATTAACTATGGCAGCAGATGTGCTGGATTTGGTTATAATTTCAGAGGGATTATGAATATACTGTAAGCAAAATCAAACGTTCTGTATTGTAAGTTTCAGGGAGCCATATA
Source organism: Perodicticus potto (assembly GCA_963574655.1). Classification (NCBI taxonomy): domain Eukaryota; kingdom Metazoa; phylum Chordata; class Mammalia; order Primates; family Lorisidae; genus Perodicticus; species Perodicticus potto. Next base: position 44,095 of record CAUYRH010049114.1, on the reverse strand, counting down.
TGAAGGCCAAGGGCATCTGTACAAGGTCTATATATAACATAACAAGGCCAAGGACATCTGTACAAGATTTATTTCATTAACCACAATGTTTTAGAGTGATAACATATACCCTAATACAGAAAGAATGATTCAAAATCCACCAAGAGTTAAAGGTCAAGAGCCAAAGTCAGAGGCTTTATATCCCAGGTCAATAAGAGTTTCATCCACCATTTTGGGTTTTTTGATTAATAAAAGAGTTGATGTACAGAACACCCTGTTCTGAGCTCACCATGACTTCTGATAAACAAGCACCACCAGAGGACGAGACTTCATTGCTTCATCCTTGCTCTGGCTGTGCTGGTGGGTGGCAAAAAAGCTTCTTGCCAGTCCTTGACCTCCAAATTATTCATAAGCATTCCTTTTATTCCACAGCTCCCCACAACATCACATTTGAATAATTTTTCCTGAAGTGCATGGCTGTAATATTGACAAATAAGACTAATGAGAGCAAGTAAACTGCTATCTGTTTAACAAAACACACCCTTCTAAGAGAATATCCACAGTCTTATTGCATTTGGTACATAGTCACAACATTGAAATGACATGTGAGAATCAATACAAAATATTTATTTTTTTCCAAACCACAGAATTCTTAACCCCAGAGCCACACTATAAATTTCCCAGAATTGTAAGCCATTAACATTTTTCGCAATAATTCAGTCCAACCAAAAATGAAGATAATTTTCAACCAGCAGGGGTGCACTATATAGCAGGTTCCCATAAAAACAGATTTCTGATTAGCATTTTCTCTGATTCTCCCACAGCCACTCCATCAACATAAGCAGTAACAGTGTATGTGCGCAATCCAATCAGCTCCAAAGAGAGGTTCAAATCAGGATCTCCCGCCAGTGGAGGAGAGGTGTCAGTGACAATTTCAGTTAATCAACCACAGAAACAAAAGAGGAATCATTTCACTTGGAAAAGAACAGGGCTCCTTTTACATATTCCAGAGGCCAGAAATTAGGGCGAATTTCAACAGGGTAATGAAAAGTAACAGGACAGCAATTTCTCCCTGAACTCCTACGACCTGCATTTTAACATGTGGTAAGTGAACTTCATCTTATACAGTCTTTTTGAAAACAGTAATCACAACCAAAAAGTTCCTATGAACCTCTTATAGGTGTTACATCAAGGGACTGACATTCTGACCTTGAATTTTTAGTTCCCCTTAAGAGGTCCAGACTTGGATTAAAGTAAACATTATTCCAAGCTAAAAAGCTCAATGAGACAACATAAAAAGTCAACTCAAAACATCTTAAACAGTGGCTGGATAACTAATGTAGAATTTTTTGTTTTGCTTTTTAGTTGTAAAGCTTTTCAATATCTCAGATTAGTGTATATTCATAAAATAATGCTCAGTTATTTTAATAATAGCTGCTTATTAAATAATTGAATTTTAGCTCAAGGGCAATACCTTTTGCATAATAATCACAGAAATAATTAACTGCTATAAATCAGGGGAAAAAAATAGAAGAAAATACAGCCACCCTCAATAATAAGAGGAGAAAATCTGGAAGGGTTATTGTTTAAAAGGAGATTAAGGAGGATTATTTAAATACTATGATACAAGTGTGTCTGCTCACTTTATAACTGCAGAAACCAATTTTGTTTGCTGGATCCCCATTACCTTTGCTAGTACATGTCTGGACCACTACGTAGAACTTAGAAGTTACTCTTAGAACTTACTTAGAAGTTACTCTTTTGTTCTGAAAACCATTCAAATCCCTTGTTTGGTCAGTATAGCATACTGAGAGGTGATATGTGCAAACTCTTCCTGAGGAATTATTTATGTGTGCAAATTTGCAACCCAACAGAAAGCAGGGCAGATAGCAAGGGAGTGGCAGCTGTACGGGTACAGCTGTACGTGTCTCAGCACTGGAAGACGTATGTGCAGTGCTCATGGCCATGGGCATCTATTCTGCAATCTCATCTACCCACAAATTAGCTTTCATTCTAGACCTCCTAAAAAGGCAAGTTAACTGCTGCAAACTTACAAACGGGGAAGGAAAAAAAAGTAACTCTGCTACAAAATTTAACAAAGCACAGCTCGTGCATTCGGGTTTTCTTCTTACTAACTGTGCCTAAGAACTGTATTAGGCTAAGAGTCACAACATCAGGTTTTGATTTCTGCCCCAAAGAAAACAGAACAGTGATTCATGTTTGGTTAGGGTACAGCTGTGATAACAGAGGTCATGAGATGACACCATTACTGAAGCTTAACGCCAATCGTTAAAACACGTACCGTCTCTCAAAACAATTACCTTCTATTTACTTTTATACATCATTATTTCAAGATGTATGACTTGGCTTTCTTTTTTAAGGGTCTAGTTTCAAGCTGCACATACTAGTCAGTTTAGCCAATCAACTGCATGTTTGTTGACTAACTCGATAATGAATCTACATGTACCATTTTCTGTCTTCAATGGTTTGGGCCTTCAATGATTTGGTGCAAAAGCTAAGATTTCACTGGGGTAGAAAAACTATATACTGTACTGGCAATTATATAAGAAAACAAAAGAAGAAAATACTTTCTGGCAAATAATCTTTAGTCAATACAAAATGGCAGGGAAGGGGGTGGAAATTTTTATTTCCTTTCACGTTGTAAACTAAAAATTCTGTCAATAATCCCAATAAAAAGGTGAGTCAATTTCAAGAAATAGGTCTTCATACTGCAATGTACCTCAGAGGGGGTTGAGCTGAGTAACAACCCCCTGGGGCCATGTGTACACCCTTTCTAGAGTGCCTTCCAATCATGGATTTGTAGTACCAAGCCCTGATCACTGTGCAAAAATTTAGAGAAATTAAAATTTTACAAACTTTACTTTGCCCACTTTTTGTTAATATAAACACAATAAAAGAATATAAAATATTCTCCATAACTTAATGCAAAAGCATCTAAGGATTTTAATGCCAAGTCACATCATTAATGCAATGCTTTTGAAGGGAAGGTTCTTCTGTTGGTCAAAAATGAATGCTCTCTCCTACAAAAAGCACTTGGGTGTATTATTAGGATCCCAAAGAATTCACCTACATTTAAACAAATGTTTCTGGCAAAATCATTATTAAAACCACTCAAGAAAGATTTCTGTTCCAGGTGCTAATTATAGGCCTGCAGTAAGCATTCCAGTGAAAAAAGTAAAATCTGATCATCATGATAAAATGGAATTCTTCCTTGATAACAGAATGTTATTGGTGTATCAAATTAAGCTATACAGGTCATAGTGAGAGCCAGTATAAAAGTCTTACAGTAATTGTGTTCATCAATGCAATCCAAGATGCTTACAGAGTTAAATGAGTCTAATTAAAGTCCTCCACAAAATCCGCCAACGCTGGTTGATGAGTATTTAAAAAAATAAAGTTGACAACCTTGACTTCTCTGCATAATGATTTTACAGATCAAGAATGTCTAATATTAGACAACTGACTTGCTCCCAATATCCCACTTCAAACTCTTCCACCCATCCCACTCCCCCAAAATGGCAAACTTATCTGGCAGAGGAAACTATATGAAAAATCTTCAAATCGTGTTACAGTGTCCCTGGTATATCTTCCTTGTTCCTATCAAGTTCACTAAAGAGGTAAATACTATTAGTGTGACATAGACCAATAGAGTGAAGCATATGGCTCAATTTAGATTTAGCAAAATTGAGAAGAAAAAAGTATTTTTCTGTTGCCACATCTTTCTATTGTCTTTCAAAACCAGCTGGAATAAGCTTCAGAGACCTTTTATGAAGAACTAACTAAACTGCAGGTAGGGAGGAATAAAATACAGCTTTGCCACAGCTGGAGGGAGCCTTAAAACAGCAGGGCTACTTCTTCATGACATTCAAATATGTTTAAAAGATGCAGACTGCAGACTTTTTAAGAGCAATTACCTCACTCATTTAAAATGCAATGCATCAACAATCCCCATACATTGATTATATTTGGATTTAGTAACTATCTGCTTCCTAGAGCATCACAGGAAGCAGTCTCTCAACAACATTCAAAGGGGCACTTTAGTGCTAACATACTGCCCACCCCTAAACTAGATTACTGCCAATATTCTGCAGCTGGGGAAGCCTGTTAAGTGACAGAGGAAATGGAAATGCTTTACAAGAGTTGGTCCCCAACATTAATACAAACACGCTCTGCCAAAGCAAGGGCAAATCTGAACAATGTGCAACAGGTTTCTATTTTCCCACTTATTTAGCATCCTGCTACAAAGTCACACCTGTCATCTTTGCCGGTTAATTTGGAACACCAAAAACTTCTCCAGGAGGCATGTTTGACAACAGGGTTACACAGTTGCAAAGTGCACAAAGCTCAAGGCACAGAAGAGAAAAAGTTGTGAACTGATGGGACATTCCAGTAAAAGCGGAGTTAACATTTTCTGTTTCTAATGCCAAACAAAGACCAACTCTTTTAAAGGGGGTTGTTTTGATTATGGGTGAAAAATACTGTATTGTAATGATCTGCTTGATTTTAAAGCAAAAGATACCTTGACATATGAAACCAACACACAGAAATGCCAAGTCCACAATAAACAAAACAAGTGCTTCAAAAAAATAAAAAAAGAAAAAAAGAATAAAAAAAGATTTTTTCTGCTTTTATATTTTTAGAGGAAGCTGCTGATTTTGGCTGTCAGATTTCACTTAGCAATGGTCACTTTCTAAGATGCGTGTTCCTCATAGGATCTATATATAAATGCATTAGAAGATTGTCCCATTTCAAAATCACCCCAAGGCTAGCAGCAACTGTTTTTATGTTTTTGTTTTCTGTTAGTTTTTTGTTTTGTAAAATTACAAACCAAAGTAAGAAGTCCAACATCCTCTTCTAAGAACAGCTTTGTGACAGAGCTCCTGAGTGTCTGCAGGCCCCCGCTGTGCTCTGAAAAGTCTCTGCAGTTCCAGTGTGTCCTCTTTTCAGCAAAGCACTTCCAATACATTCACTATCTGTAACCCCTGGAACTTGAACATGCTGACGAGCTGTCTGAAAAAATGTCAGAACAGTAAACAGTATGAATTGCAGACAAAATTTGAAAATGGCAGGAATTTGTTTATTCAACGCAAATTTCTCACCCCTCTCCCAATCCCTTAAAACCCTGTGGCTTGGAGGGAACTGCAAAGGGGCTGAAATTATTATAATCTTTAGCAGAGAGAAAAGAATCTGGTGGCCTTATGACAAATGCCTGTCCAGTTGGTGTATTGTAATGATCTGCTTGATTTTAAAGCAAAAGATACCTTGACATGTGAAACCGATAATTGGAAATGCACCAATCCACCACCAACTGGACTTCAGAGCTGCCACACTTGCAGAACAGCCTGACCATGATCAGACACCATCAAGAACACCATGTATACAATCACATTCACTGCAATTATCACCACTGGCCACCTTCCATCATAAAACCATCCAAATGGGAAGGAACGTCATTACTTACTATAAGCCAACTCATCCCCAGCTCTCTTCCGGGACTGGTCACCTCTGGGGATAAGAAAAGATGAAGCAGTCAACAGTACTTACTTCACATACAAAACAGGAGAAACAAATTGACATATGTGATAATGGAAACACTGCAGATACTTCAAGTTCTAACCCCAAAAGCTACCTTATAATAGACATTAAACTTAAACTGAATCATTTATAACCTGAATATTCTTAGCTAATGGGAGCTGTCTTTTTAATAAAGGATCATCTGTAAAGATGGTTTACACTGAGTTCTTGAAACAAGTTCAGACTAAAATATGCCTTTGAAGATAAACCTGGGTTCTGCTCTCAACAACCTTACCTGCAAATATTAAAGAAAATTTCAAATATAAAATAGAGAAGATAACTAAAAATTTTCTCCTAAATGCCCTATTTTGAAACCAAAAACTGCTTAAAGCCTCTGGAAAAAAACTCACAATCTAATGTATCTTAATTAATTTTCTTTTTTGCAGATGGAAGAACATGAACCTTGACATATTTAACCAGTTGGTCCTCAAATACACACAAAAGTTCCAGGTCCAGTTTTGAGTTAAGACAATAGAAGTTCTGAGTAGGTTCTATGCTACCTATCAATCCTATTTCTGTCTCTTCAGCTTCTCAGACAATCATCCAGACAAATGACTAAAATGCTTAAGAAATGAGTAATAATAACTAGCTGTTTCTTCCTCAGTCTCTTGGCAGAATTTTTACAGTGATCTCTTCCTTCCTGAAACATTTTTCCCGTGGGACTCTGTAGTTTTGCTTACTTTGGACATGCCGGAGTCTCCCAGATTTCTATACCCAGCTCTAATTTCCTGCCCACTGACCAGTCAGATTTGTAGGTCCCACTGACTCGTCCCCATGTCCACTGGATGACTAGACATACTGCCAGTTTACCACACCCAGAATCCCCACCTGTCCTCAGTCTTCCATCTTGATGAACAGCACCCCCACCCATCCAACCACCTGGGCCAAAGTCCTCCCCCAGTCAGCCTTGATTTCCTCTTTCCCCTCACAGTGGAACATTCTGACCTAAAACATTATCCAAAATCGGCCACTTCTCACCAACTCCACTGCTACAATCCCAATCCAACCACTATCTTCTGTTCTCCACACAATTGCATGAGCCCTATTATTAGTCTAGACCAGTGGTTCTCAACCTGTGGGTTGAGACCCACAGGAACTGTATTAAAGGGTCACAGCATCAGGAAGCGTGAGAACCACTGGTCTAGACAAAAGCCAGAGTGATCTCAGGTAAAGCCATAAATAAGATTAGTTTAACAGTGGCTTCCCATTACAGTAAAAATCAATTCTAATCCATTTTCCCAGCCCTATGACATGTCTCCTGCCTATCTCTCCAATCTCATCTTCTGTCTCTGCTCACTATGCTTCAGCCACTTGGCTCTCTGTCCCTTGGAACTGGTCAGCACTTTTGCACTTACTACCTCCTCTGCCTGCAACACTCTCCCCACCCTGGGCAACTACACACCATCTCCTCACTGTTTATGCCCTGGCTGGACTGTCACCTCCTCAGAAGGTATTACCTTATCACGCTGTCACTAACTCTCGATCCCATTGTGTTTGATTTTCCTCATACTACTTACCACTTAAAAAAATTTTTTAACATATAATTATTTGTCTTCCCACATTTAGAGCTTAAGTTCCACAAAAATAGGAACTGTGCCTGTCTTGTTCAACCCAGTGCCCAGAGCAGTGTCCAGCACAGACAATAAATACTTGCCGAATTAACAAATCAGTGAATAATTCACAGTCTCAAAGACAGATTAGAATGCTAGACCACATAATTGCTGCCTGCTTTTGAATAGTCTTCCCCCCTTTCTTTCTCTGGTTATATTTAGGATCAGGGCAGAAACCTCTTCCAAGCCGGATGAAGACCCCTAAAGACCAGCAGAAGGAGAGTGTTACATGACCTCTGAAGTGCTTTTCTTCAGGCAGAACATTTAGCCTGAACTAGCCTTTGACAGACTAAAGAGCTCCAAACAGATTGGCCCTCATGCCACTTTTCAAACACCTCTGCGGTTAACACTACACATAGCCAAAGCCAACTGAGTGTCTTATATTGTTATTTATACCAGTATCATCACAGTAGTATTTACCAAGTATTCTGAAACAAATTAAGTTAATGATCACAGACTTTTAGATACAGCCTTCATTCCCGCCCCTCTAAGGTTAAATAAAAAGTGAACATGGAAAAAAATTGCAGATGTGAAAATAAGAGAAGGGAGGAAGAAAGAATATAAATGCGATATACAAAAGTGGCTGCTGAAGATGTTATCTAATTCCACAAACCTGGAAAGCTGTCTCAAAACTAGACTAATTATCAAATGAAAAGGCACCAATGTGGGATGGCACCTGTGGCTCAAAGGATTAAGGCGCCAGCCCCATATGCCAGAGGTGGCGGGTTCAAACCCAGCCCCCGCCAAAAACTGCAAAAAAATAAAAATAAATAAAATAAAAAAGCAACAATGTGGGGGTGACCCTCTCAGCTAAAAGACAGATTCTTCTTACATAGGTCACTTAGATCTAGTGAACGTTTTCCAGAGTGTGATTTCTGACATCAGACACCAAACTGCTGCCCCTCCCCAGTCAATTCAATTATGTGACCAGAGATAAAAACATATCTTATATGTTAATTCTAGCTTTAAAATAAGTCTACCCTATATTTCCATGCACCTAAATATTGTTTCACAAAATTTCTGGCTCAAATGAGAAATCTGTCCACTAACTGCAAAAGAGATATTTGACACCACTCACATATCATTTCAAAGACTTACTCTGTACCATCCACATTAAAGCTAGGTGCTGCCTATTCAGGACCCCCACATCATGGAAGCAGAACATCATCACCTTACATGAGAAAGTAGTTTGCTACACCATAAAATGGCTGCTCCTATCAGAAGAGAAAGTAACAGAATTCTTGTCAGATAGCCTATACTACATTCTCAACTTATTTTCATTCCTGGACATTATTTCATCCAAAACAATGCTAGCCAAATAATGATCAAAGAAGACATTAAGTTTGAAAGGGCAGAATGCAGAAGATCCATGCAAAAGAGCAGACGGCTTTTCGATCAGCTGCTGAGTATGGTGTCTGCACGTCCTTTCTGGCCAGAATAGCTCAGAAGTGGGTATGAGAAGGTCAGCTGTGGCAAGGTCCACTCTGTGCAAAGTACCTGTCAGAATAATTTATGAGGCAAAGTGTAATCCTCATAGTAAATACACAATGTTTATATATAATATATGCTTATATTACATATAAATACGAAATATGATAATAAAGTTTTAATTTAATTATAAAATGGCCCAATTAAAATTGCAAAATAAAATTTTAACTTTATCACCTCTTGGAATACTGTCTGACATTTAAATCTCAGTCAGAAATTGTATAAAAGAGGCTTGGCACCCATAGCTCAGTGTTTAGGACACCAAACACACACACCGAGGCCAGTGAGTTTGAACCCAGCCCAGGCCTGCTAAACGACGACAACTGCAACAAAAAAATAGCTGGGCATTGTGGCAGGTGCCTATCGTCCAGCTACTTGGGAGGCTGAGGCAAGAGAATCGCGTAAGCCCAAGAGTTTGAGGTTGCTGTGAGCTGTGATACAATAGCACTCAACCTAGGGTGACATGATGAGACTTTGTCTCAAAAAAAAAAGTTGTATAAAAGAATTCCACCCTACACCAAAAATTCAAGGCATTTCCTTGAATGTAACCAATTTGGCCTTGGCTGAACAATGTGATATGAGTCCTTCGTGTGCAAAGGTAATGTTACCTGAGGTTATATAAGGACTCAATTACTCATCGCATCCCAAGCAAATCTGACATTAAGAGCTACTATACACCCAGCAGTCCTGCACCTTGTTCTCTTACTCCAGTTTCAAAATCAGGATTAGGGAAATGTTTCAAGGCATGTTTAAACAGCCCCACACATTGTTCTGGAGGGAAAATGCAAAGTGCTGGAGAAATCCACAAGCGTTGTACTCCTACACTGCTTCACACAAAGAAGCTTTCAGGGGATGCTTTTTTTTTTTTTTTTTTAAAGACATTAATAAGCTCATCCCCCCAAATAAAAGCAAATTATTAAATAAAACATGAATGAAAGTCAAAAGTGAAAGGCAGCTATAATAAAAAAAAAAACAATGAATAAAAGCATAAGACTTTGAAAACTATGGTGAGCTTAGAAAAACCAAAGTTACATTCATATTTTTGCATGTATTAAAAATACTTAAGGAAAAAATTTTAACTATTAATTCAAAATACATAAGCTACACAAACAAATCTCTAGAAATCTACACTTTTTAATATCATTTTGACTTCTAAACTATGTAAATATACTCTAACTAGTCTTCAAAAATGAGTAAGTAAAATTAACATTGGCATTAAATGGCCTCATTCTGCACATGAAAATATTTCTGCGAGAAATACTACAATTGTCAGAAATATTACAATTAATATATGTGAGCCCTCCATGTGCAGGAGAAAAACTAGCTATTGACATGCTGGCATTTCCCAGTGTCCCTTCCTTCCCCAGCCACAGTACACCAGTCTACCAGGCCTCACTGAGCCTTTCCTGTGTAAGCTGCCAGTCAGGGCGTAAATGATCAGTGATTACTCAGCGCTCCCACTACTACACAAATAAACACAGGACACAAAAAGGGAATAAATGCCAATCCATGAACCAACAAGTGACAAGTTATCTGATTTCTCCCCTAATCTGTGCTGAAACTGGAGACCTAGTAACAGTGACTATAGTCAAGACTAGTCAAGGTTTTCTGAAATTCAGTTTGCCTTAGAACCTTTGAAAGATAAATATCCAGCTTTTCTGCCTGTGGACGCTGCCGAGGAAACATCGTTAAAGTCTCTCTTCCCACTGCTCTCATGTCTAAGTCACAGTCTCCTAAAGAGCCCAAACAGCTCCGGAAGCTCTTCATTGGAGGGTTGAGCTCTGAAGTGACTGATGAGAGTCTGAGAAGCCATTTAGAGTAATGGGGAACGCTCATAGACTAGGTGGTAATGAGAGATCTAAACACCAAGCACTCTAGGGGCTTTGGGTTTGTCACATACACCTCTGTGGAGGAGATGGATGCAGCAATGAATGCAAGGCCACACAAAGTGGACAGAAGAGTTGTGGAACCAAAGAGAGCTGTTTCCACAGAAGATTCTCAAAGACCTGGTACCCACTTAACTGTGAAAAAGATCTTTGTTGGTGGCACTGAAGAAGATACTGAAGAACATCACTTAAGAGACTATTTTGAACAGTATAGGAAAATTGAAGTGATTGAAATCATGACTGACCGAGGCAGTGGCAAGAAAAAGGGCTTTGCTTTTGTTACGTTTGATGACCATGATTCTGTGGATAATATTGTCATTCAGGGCTCGGCGCCTGTGACTCAACAGGCTAAGGCGCCAGCCATGTACACCTGAGCTGATGGGTTTGAATCCAGTCTGGGCCTGCCAAACAACAATGATGGCTGCAACCAAAAAATGGCCAGGCATTGTGGTGGGCGCCTGTAGTCCCAGCTACTTGGGAGGCGGAGGCAAGAGACTCGCTTGAGCCCACGAATTGGAGGTTGTTGTGAGCTGTGATGCCACGGCACTCTATCCAGGGTGACAGCTTGAGGCTCTGTCTCAAAAAAAAAAAGATTATCATTCAGAAATGCCATACTATGAATGGCCACAACTGTAAAGTAAGGAAAGCCCTATCCTAGCCCAAAAAATGCCTAGTGCTTTGTCCAGCCAAAGAGGTTGAAGTGGTTCTGGAAACTTTGGTAGGGGTTGTGGAGGTGGTTTTGGTGGAAATGACAACTTTGGCCGAAGAACAAACTTCAATGGTCCTGGTGGCTTTGGTGGCAGCCATGGTGGTGGTGATGTGATGGCAGTGGGGATGGCTATAATGGATTTGGTAATGATAGAAACAATTTTGGAGGTGGTGGAAGTTACAATGATTTTGGCAATTACAACAATCAGTCATCAAATTTTGGACCCATGAAAGGAGGAAATTTTGGAGGCAAAAGCTCTGGCCCTTATGGTGGTGGGAGCCAATACTTTGCCAAACCACAAAATCAATGTGGCTATGGTGGTTCCAGTAGCAGCAGTAGCTATGGTGGCAGAAGGTTTTAATTATTCCTAGGAAACAAAGCTTAGCAGGAGAGGAGAGCCAGAGAAGTGACAGGGAAGCTACAGGTTTTATGAACTCAGTCAAGCACAGTGATGGCAGGGTCTAGCTGCTACAAAGACGACATGTTTTAGACAATACATGTGTATGGGCAAAAAACTCGAGGACTATATTTGTGACTAATTGTATAATGGGTTATTTTAGTTTCTGTTCTGTGGAAGTGTAAACCATTCCAACGAAGAGTTTTAATGTAGATTTTTTTAAACCCATGCTGTTGATTGCTAAATGTAATAGTCTGATCATGACACTGAATAAATGTGCCTTTTTTTAAAAAAAAAAAAAAAAAAAGAAAGATAAATATCTATCCCTTGCCCTAGCCAGAAAAGTCAACATGCAACATATTACTTGTAGACACAACTATGCATTAAAAAAATCCCAGGCATGTTCCTTTTCACAACTTTCTTCCTAAATGCCAGGGATCCAAATAACAAAAGACATGTGAAAATGCTACGAGTATACAGATTATGAAAATGTAGGGCTTTACTGAAATACTTGGTAATGGAACAGGGTGTTTTCCCATGGGGAATCATAAAAAACTTTATATTAATGCATTGTATTTGAAAAATGTACTCTGCAAGATTTTCTGGGCTATCACCATGATGACGAGTTACAAAAAATTTAGAAAAACTAGCAAAGTATACAGGTAGTATATCAGAACCAAGGGAGGCAAATTTTCTAGACATGTAAAGAAATACCCAATTTTAGGGAAAAAAACTAGATTTTAGAGCGAAAGTGAAAAAACAGAATTTGAAGTTTCTTTGCCAGTCACAACAGTTCCTTATAACATCATTAAATTTCTACATTGTTTTCCACATGCTCTGGATGAACAGAAGAAAATCCAACTTGGAAGAGCTCCTGGAGGTTGCCCAACTAACTACCCACCCAGGAAATCCCTTCATCAAAATGCATGCAATCAAGAACAACTTCCACAAAATCAAAACCCAACTTCTTATTTCTACAGTTAGGGAGCTGACCACTTTTTACAACGGCACCAGCACCTTTGACTCTTGGACGGTTATTTCTCATTCTAAGAACCTTACCATCTCTTCCAGGCCAAGCCAAAATGGCCTAGGGAAATGTCACTAACAGGGGTGGGGTGGAGGTGGGGGGTGCGCACTTGCCTCGTAAAACCATTCTGTATGAGTTCTCTTTGAAGTTTCTGATCTTGAGCAGCATATTCAGAAAGTTCAGATTCCATGGCCGGAGGGAGAATGTTTGGAATAAATTTAGAAAATAAATTTGGAGCCATCTGAACCCACTCTGTGAGGGAAAGAAAAGATTCATTAAGAAAATCATATGGACAAATTATATTAAATGCAAAAGGGAAAATTTTATTTTGTTCAAAGAGTAAAAGTATATTAAACTGGGGAACATAAAATGGGAAAAATTACAATCCCATGCTGATAAAGAACATACAAAAGAGTTAAACTTCCTTTCCAAAAAGAATTTACAGATTGAAGAAAGCAGATATTTTTGCGTTTTACTGATTTAACAGAATTTAATTAAAATCCCTAGGGAATTTTAAAATTAATCTTATTATAATAGAAAATTCTTTTTTTTTTTTTTTTTTTGAGACAGAGTCTCACTATGTCACTGCCCTCAGTGGAGTGCTATGGCATCACAGCTCACAGCAACCTCAAACTCCTAGGCTTAAGCAATTCTCTTGCCTCAGCCTCCCAAGTAGCAGGGACTACAGGCACCCGGCCATTTTTTGTTGCAGCTGTCATTGTTGTTTAGCTGGCCCAGGCCAGGTTCGAATCTGCCAGCCTCGGTTTATGTGGCTGGCACCGTAACTGCTATGCTACTGGCGCCAAGCCTATAATAGAAAATTCTAAATATGGAGGAAAAGATGAATGAGATTACCAAAGAATTCTGGGTAGAAGGGAACTTGTGGGGAAGGGGCTTGGTGGAAACACCAGCCCTATTAGCCATTCATTTAAATAACATGCTGGCCTCAGAACAGAAAAGCACAGGTAATGGTAAGTAAACATACTGAGAGGAAAAAAAAAAAAGAGAGAGAGAGAAAGACCAACACAAAAAGAGGGTACAGGTAGGGAATAAAATGGCTAGTACTCTGAAAACAAAAATATTTTCTGAACTATGTTAAACTACAGCAAATTAAATGTATATAAAGTAAAAAAGACTTATCAAATTATTAAGAAAAAGATCAAGAGATTAATTTATAGAAAATAAAAAGGCAAAGAGAAATCATAGGAAAATATTTACACCAGACATGACAAAGATGAATTAATAACTATATTAAAAAGAATTTGTGGCTCGGCACCTGTGGCTCAACGGGCTAAGGCGCCAGCCACATACACCTGAGGTGGCGGGTTCGAATCCAGCCCGGGCCCACCAAACAACAATGACAGCTACAACCAAAAAAAAAAAAAAAAATGGCCGGGCGTTGTGGCGGGCACCTGTAGTCCCAGCTACTTGGGAGGCGGAGGCAGGAGACTCGCTTGAGCCCAGGAATTGGGAGGTTGCTGTGAGCTGTGATGCCACAGCACCCTATCCAGGGTGACAGCCTGAGGCTTTGTCTCAAAAAAAAAAAAAAAAAAAAAAAAAGAATTTGTACACACCAGTAATACCAAATAAATGAGTGAAAGACAGGACTTGATAATTCACACACACACAAAAAAACAGAATAGTAATTAGTCTTTTAAAAATTCAAGCTAAAATAAATATATTCTCTTCCCTCTATACTCAATAAACATTAAATATAAATAATGCCCACCTGTATTAAGGGCATGATGAAACCAGTATTCTTCTTTGGTGGTCCTGAATTAATACTGTTATCCCTTTTGAACTGCTTTAATCTAGCCCCTTCAGAAAAATATTTTGGCCGTATTCACAAAATATTTTGGATACAGATATATATATATTTATTTATTTTTCAATCATAAAAATCTCAATGTTCTTTAATCCAGAAAGTCCATTTTCAAAACAACAGAGTCAGTAATTCTAAACCAGAAAAGGCTATGTTTGAGGCTGACATGCTGTGTCAATGGTAAGTAAAAAAGTACAAGTAAAAAATATCTGACAGGAGAATAGGTAAGTTAAGGATGTCAAATAAGTACTACAAATAACACAAGGGCCAATCTCTTGTACAAACTCATGGCAAAATGTTTTTAATAGTGTCTCTCCTAGCTCAGCTCAAATATGGCTTTAGAAAGGTCTCAATAACATGCTCCTGGGAACCACTAACCAGTCAGAGCTGGCAGAGGGCAAACCTATCTGATACTTCCTAGAACTCCAGGTGCTTATTAAAATAAAGTTGAAGAACAAAGTACCAGTGTTAAATGGGAAAAAAAGGCAGAATAGGATTACTAGAACTATTCCTGAACAGCTTCTAAAGATAGGACAGAAACATACCAAAAATTGTAAGTTTTCAGAATCTCTAAGAATTAGAACCCAGGAATCTACAGCTTAAAAATCAAATTTTCTTAGGTGATTTAGATGCAGTCATATAAAGACCAGCACTTGAGAACCACTGCAATGGAAGTAACTTTGACATTCAAAATTCAGCTTTTAAAATAGCCTAACCTTAATCTATTAGGTGAATAAAACTGCTTTAATAAATCTGGAACATAATGGGTAGTGACAAGACATGTAAATGTTAACATTTGCTTAAAAGTATCTCAAAAACTGCCTAGGGCAGCAAAACGTTAGTCTGTGATAAAATTCACCTTTTCAAAAGGACAATTCTCAAATATAGAATTCTCCTTACAAGTTCTATACCTATTACAAGAGCTCAAACCTGGATAAAATAGCTTTAGATAAACATGTATCTATAATTTCTGCTACCATTAGTGATTAGCTTTATTCTGTAATTTTTGTTACTAACAATAAAAGCCAGAGCTGATAAAGCTGCCTACTTGGGAAGAAGAATTTGTCATACTACACTTGGATACTTTCCAACATATAAAAAAAAGAAAATCATTCATAACCTAGCACACACAAAAAAATTTCATGAGCCATTTTCATCACACTGTAGTAAAATAGAATTAAATATTCTGAGAAACTAGAAAAAGCATCTGTTTATGGGACACATGCAATAAAATATTTTTGCTATATCATACAAATAATTACCTTATACAAGTAATTTCTATTAAAAATTATAAAGAAGAAAGCTCAAGACCCAGATCTAAACTTACTTAAGAGTAAGTTCGAATACTCAGAAAGTGACTAATCATTTAGAGTAGTTTAAGAAGGTGTTTCTAAAATCACAGTCTATGCAGCTGGGCACCACAGTTTACGCCTGGTTCCATTTTATCTAGCTCAATTCTGACATGTCTTTTACCTTAATTAAGCAAATAAGCCATCAATTAACATAACAAACTCAAATTATAAGGGCAGTTAATATTTGCATGCTTACTGTGTTATTAGGTACTATGTTAAGCTCTTTATATCATGTTTCATTTTATTTAATCCTCACACAACAAAAGAAATTCATAAAAAAGTAATTACTGTCTAAAAAGCATCCCTTGTGTTTATGGGTTGTAGAATAATGTTCTACTCTGATAACTTCTGTAATCTCAGTCCCACAAATATTTTGTAACTGGCTAGACAACTGTATTACAAGTTTGAGATTCTGGCTTACAAACAGAAAGATACATACAAAAGCAACTTGGGATTCCTTTAAATTCACATGTTGTTATTTTAAAATAGATGCATTAAGATAATTTATACACCATGTATTTGAATATAGTGATCTTTGGTTTTTGATTCTGTTCTGATTATATCTCTTCCCAAACATCCCTATAAAATGATTGTATAACTTTATCAACACCTTTAGATTCCTTGCAAGTTACATAATATGCCTAAGAAGGTGGAGCTATGAATGTGTATGTCTGTCCATATGTGCAGCGGGATAGAAAATGAAAGAGAAACTCTGCAATAACAGAGATTAAGACCAAACATGAAGTTCAATTTTATCTAAGGTGATCCTACAAATTACTTCTTGTGTTTCCCTCACGGGTCCTGCAAAGAACAAATTGAATGGTTTTTCCTAGTTAAGAGTTCCAAGTGAGTTCTGAGTTTATATTTCACAATGATGAATACCTACTCAATTTGCTCTAGCAAATGCAAATACCATTAGGCCACACAAAACACATACAGAACCACTGCCCTCTTAGATGAGGCTACAAGATAAACAAACAGGTCCAACAGAAATAATGAATGTTTACCTGGTCTGAGAGTATACAGGCCTTTCACAATATTTGCCATAGTTGAAGGTGTGACCTGAAATGGTGTTGACTGGGCTTCTATAAGTAAAGCTGAAATATGAAGAGAAAGTGGGTTAAAAAGAAGGCAATACTTAATATGATTATCAAGATTTCTCTATTACTATTTCTCCCAGAGACAGAAGGGTAAACAAGTGTAAGGACAAATCAAGAGTTTACAGACTAAAGAAATTTTGTTTTTGAAAAATCCAGTACAACAGTGCCCAATCTAACAGGTAAAAATATAGGAAAGTTTGATGGAACACTAATGGAATTGAATCAATTCATAGAGTTTCCCAAAAAAAGTTAAGTAAAGCTTTCTAAAATCAGTAGTAGTCAGGATACTTAGCACTGAAACAAAAGTGCTTCCGTTACATTTAGGGAATAAAATGTCATAAAATAAACTCCCTCAATCATTTCTCCTCCCCCTAAGTCATCATATTTGAGGACACGCATTAGTAATTTTAGAAACAGTGCTCTAAAACAGAAACTTATGCAGCTTCCTCTACTTTTTCTTAGGAAAGCTACAGGCAAGAGATAATGGTGGCACATCTTTCTCATTTTCATAACTTTGCTAACCACATGACCCTGCATGACCTTGACTCCAAACTTGACAAGAGAAGTCAATTTTCTTTTAGGTTGTCAGACAGCCACAAGAACATCTTATTAAATAAATTTTTACATGAGTAAAAATAATTACTCTAGATAACATCACTAAGAGGTATTATCAAGTTCCATTATTTAGTGGATACGACAGATATTACCCACCTAAAATGGTTCATTTTTAATTTGTCTCTCAAAGACTTGCAGTTTACTAACAACTGCCAACAACAACAAAAAAAAACCCCTGGCATCATTTTACTCTAAGCCAGGCTTGCAAAATCATATAAACTAATTTTCCTCTCTCCAAACCTTTCTAAAAATAGAAACATCATTCTACTAAGCCAGGAAGGATTTTATAGTTTCAAACATACAATGTGAGTTTCATTTGAATTTATAAGATGACAGTTAGCAAAAGTATACTGTTCAAGTTTGTCCTTCCAATTTTATCATTTGTTGACAGCTATAATCTTGAATGGCATAGGTAAATTTTTAAGAAGATAAATATTAAAGTATTTTAGAAAATCTTCTGCTTTAAAACACAATGTTTAATTATTGAAATTCTGTTAGATTCTGAGAGTCTCTTCTACTGAAGGTTCTCTCTAATTTTAACATATATCCTAAGTCCTGGCATTCTCTCTGTATCAATCCATCTTCCTACTTTTTCACCCATCATTTTGGCTTTTAATCAGCCTTGTTCCCACTAACTTCATATTCAACCACACACTTCTTATGTGGTCAAGTATATATATTTGTAAACAACCCCTACCACAACTATAATCACCTATGTGAAATCTGACAGTTGTGAAGAAATGATAAATGTAATACAAAGATATGTATATATAAATATGTGCATTAATTTGAAATGAATTAACTGAAAATAATTATATTCAATAACAAAAGATTATTAGAGTCGAGAAGATTTTGTAACATTTCACTAAAATCCTTTCCACCTTTTTTCAGGAAAATGGTGTTTAAAATTTAAAAGATTTTCTAGTTAATAGTTTAAGGAAAAAGAAATGGGAATTTTAAGGAGAAAACTTGATGGAGGAAAGAAAATATGTGTTCAGTCGTTAGCAAGTGTTATGTACTTTACACGTTTATTTCTTACGTGTTTTGTTTAATTTAGAATTGAATTTCTCACAAACTTTATCTTCATCTACCTTTTATATAAAACAGATAAAGAAACTGAGGCTAAAACCAAACAAAACCACTGAATAATTCATCCAAAGTCTTACAGCTTTCCTATGATGGGGAAAAAAACAAGAGAAAGTAATAAAAATAGAAGAAAAATACTAAGTCACAGAGCTAGCTGTTGGCAGAAGAGTTTCAAGAACTTGTGTTTTACTCTAAACTCTGTACTCTTTTAACTTTAACCACACCACCTCTGAAATGCTGACTCTATATGTAACTAGTATAAAATGTGTTACCTACCATTAGTAACATTTTCTTCTAAAACTCATATATTAAAAAAACAAGTACCCCGTAACAACCCCACTGATCATAAATGTCAATAAACCACACAATTTAAAAACTGAAATAGGACATTACATAATTTCTAATCTTCTTCTCTTTCTCACAGATTATAACATTCATGTGTAGACAGTTCAAGTGCCTTGCTAAAAAGTCACACACCTTTTTACACCCGAATTGGAATCAGAACCAAGCTTCTCTGCTCTTTTAAGTATTCCTCAGTGCTACAGGCTTGCTTATGAGAAGCATTTCTTGCCTGTGACTCAATGAGTAGGGTGCCGGTCCTGTATTCCAAGGGTGGTGGGTTCAAACCCGCCCCGGCCAAACTGCAACAAAAAATAGCCGGTGCCATGGCAGGCACTTATAGTCCCAGCTACTGGAGAGGCTGAGGCAAGAGAATCACCTAAGTCCAAGAGCTGAAAGTTGCTGTGAGCTGTGACGCCACAGTACTCTACTGAGGGCGACAGAATGAGACTCTGTCTCTATGAAAAAAAAAAAATCATAACTAAAACTGTTAACTTCAAAAAGTTTCAAATTACAAGTGTTTGAACTAAAAGACTTCCTAAGGAAACTGAAATGTAATCATTAAAAACTCTATTCAAACTGAATTATAAATCTACTACTACATACCAAAACACACTACAGTTTTCAGTAAATTTCTACCATGACCCACTGATGCACACTTGTTCAGAATCACTAACATGGCAATATTACAGATACCTTGACCAAGGCAGATCCTGATAGTTGTGCTATTTTCAGAATTTAATTCTCACTAAAAATTAATTTCAAAAAGAAACCTTTTACTACCAGGCAAAACCAGAAGCTACTTTATTTTATAAACAAATATGTATTAAAATGATTATACCATGGAGCTGATAGAAAACTGGCTTTACCTCCAGTAAGAAGCCACTGTCTTGATTCATTAAACATTCTATTAATGAATAACATGGGAGAATTGAGTTTCAAATTCTTTCTTAGTAGAGTGTCCATTTGTCTTAACTGTATTGGTTTTAAAACATGACCCCCCAGATTCTTTTGACATGCCTCTATTTTTTTTTTCTTTTTAAAGAGACAGAGTCTTACTTTATTGCCCTCGGTAGAGTGCCTTGCTGTCACAGCTCACAGCAACCTCCAATTCCTGGGCTTAGGTGATTCTCTTGCCTCAGCCTCCCAAGTAGCTGGGAATACAGGTACCTGCCATAACGCCCGGCTTTTCTGTTGTTATTGTTCTTGTTGTTGCAGTTTGGCCAGGGCCGGGTTCAAATCCACCACTCTCAATATATGGGGCCGGCACCCTACCAGCTGGGCCACAGGTGCCACCCTGACATGCCTCTTGTTGAGAGGAAGGACCCAGGTCCTCTCTCCTAGAATATGGACTCCGTGACACCCCCAGCAAAACACAGCAAAAGTGATACTGTGCCAGTTTCTGAGTCTAGGAGTTAAGAAAATTGACAGTTACCACTTCCTGTATCTTGGGACAATCATTCTTGAAGTAAGAACAAGAGAAACCACAAGCTAGTACCACTAACCTGCCACATAAATGAGCCACATGGAAAGCCCCCCAACCTCTTTGTGAGCCTGAACAGAGCACAGCTGTCCCTCCAACCACCATCCCCCCACCCCAAACTGCAGAGCAAAGTAAAAGACTATTCCTTTTTTTGTTATTTTTTCCAATTTTTGGCTGGGGCTGGGTTTGACCCCGCCACCTCCAGCATATGGGGCTGGCGCCCTATTCCTTGAGCCACAGGCACCGCCCAAAAGACTACTGCTTTAAGCACTATGTTTTTAGATGATTTGTTACACAGCATAATAAATGAAACACTACCATTTCCAAATGTATGTGAAGCCACAAAAAGGAAATTATCAGATTTTAGAAAACGATAGGAAGTAAATACAATTATTTGTTTTGTTGGAGTGACAAGAAAATGTATAACTGGAAATAGGACATCAATCCTTAATAACTGTGTTATTCTAGTCTAAATTCTTTTTTTTTTTTTTTTTGAGACCCTCACTTTGTTGACGCTGGTACAGTGCTGGGGAGTCATAGCTCACAGCAACCCCAAACTCTTCAGCCTCCCGAGTAGGTGAGACTATATGCGCCCACCACAATACCTGGCTATTTTTTAGAGACAGGGTCTCACTCCTGCTCAGGCTGGTCTAGAATCCATGAACTCAAGCAATCTACCTGCCTTCACCTCCCAGAATACTAGGATTATAGGCATGAGCCACTATACCCAGCCTTAGTTTAAATTCATTTTAACCTCTCTTTGTTTCAGTTTCTCCATCTACAAAATGAAAGTGATGACTATACCTTCCTTCTGGGGTCATAAAAATTACATCCATACAGTAGCACCTCTGTAAGTTGACTGACCACCCAGGGGACTGTAACAAACTGATAAACACATTGAGGTGGGCAACATAAGGGACTGGGTCTAGTGTACTGATACGTACATGTAGTTGGAGCATGTCCAGACTATGAAAAGTAGGTCAACTTAAGGAGATGGTGAATATAAGGAGGTGGTCAACTACAGAAATTCTACTGTATTTGTAAAGTAATACATAAAAACTATGTATTTAAAAAAACCTTTTGATGACCATCCACGTAAAACTGTTAAACATCTATAGAGTTCCTTGTTTGTTTTTGTTTTTTATTGAGACAGAATCTCAAGCTGTTGCCCTGGGTAGAGTGCCATGGTATCACAGCCCACAGCAACCCCCCAACTCCTGGGCTTAAGCGATTTTCTTGCCTCAGCCTCCCAAGTAGCTGGGACTTCAGGCGCCCACCACAATGCCTGGCTATTTTTGGTTGCAGTTGTCATTGTTGTTTAGCTGGCCTGGGCCGGGTTCAAACCCTACAGACTCAGTGTATGTGGCCAGTGTCATAACCAGTATGCTACAGGCGCCGAGCCTAGAGTTCCTTGTTTTAAAGCCCCACCAATAAGACTACTGGTCACTTTTTGTATCCCTTACCCTTAAGTACAATGTCTGATAATGGTTCAATAAATATGTGATAAACTCAGTTTATTCAATTCACAAAAATTTAGTTTACTTAGAAAAGGAAATGTATTTTCAACCTTTAAGTGTAATTTTTATTGAAAACCAAACTATATGATAAAGGGAAGAAGTAATCTATTTATGTTTTCTCTTACCAGATCTGGGCTACCATATTCTTTTGAATATTCTTTTTGTATACATCCAATAAATTCATTTCCAAATTACTGGTAAATATAAAAATACATTTACAAAACAGCCTTTTTAACCAGATGGTTGCATTTCTCTATAGAATTTTAAAAGGAAGACCTCAAAAGGCTCCTCTCTATTTTCCAGTGAAAGCAAAAAAACAAAACAAAACAAAAATCACCATTAGAAAAAACACTTAAGTGATTTTAAATATTAGCTGGAATATCTCATGAGATAATATTTAAAGATGTTGTAAACATCTCTCCAACCTTAAAAAAGAAAAAAACCAAAGAAAGGAATAAGTCATACTCTCAAGATCCCAGGCCCTTATTCTGATGCTAAAATCTCCTGGGAATGTAATAATGAAACACATACATGTATTATCTTCAACTATACTATTACTTGAAAACCTTGCCTTTCTAAAATAAACTGGCCTAATGTTTAATAATTCCTTCTCTTAATCTAAAATGAAAATAGCTTGTGGTCAAGCTTACAATGCTTTCGTAAATTCTAACATAATTTCATTGTGATACATAGGAAAACAAAAATATATACTACAAATCCAAATACGTGCCAACTTCTAAAAAAATGACTTGATGATTTCTGTACAAAATATGAGCTTTTAAAGGATGTTGAGATAGGTTACAGACACATCTTAAACTCTACCTGGAAAAGTATATTCTTTTAAGAAAAGCAGGATGAAATACCACCTACTATGAAGGTGCAGAGGACTTGAGAATGGGGAGAAAGCAGAAACTGAGCTTGGTACTTCAATACCACATTAATGTATTTTACAGATCCTAACTCACAGAAGAGATAAAATGCAGGACCAGAGGCAAAAAAGCTTACCTAAAATACGTAATTAGTAAATGACAGAATAGAGGAAGGATTTCAAAACTAAAGAGTAAAAATGAGGGAGGATTCTCTGCTACCATTTCAAAGATATAACACTACACTCCTTTCAGAGTTACTGGTAATAAAGTTAGGAGTGAATTTCCTAATAATATATCACCCATTGTCAAGGAGGAAAAAAAAAGACCACAAGCTCCCTGAATGACCTTCAAGTTACATTTTCAGTTTCTCTATGTCTCTCCTTATAGAATAGTTGTTGAAGGAGCCAACACTTCTTAGTACCTGGTTAAGAAGATGCCAGCATTGGCATCTCAGATGAAATAAAGAAAAAAAGGGAAAAAGAGCACTGATAATATTATCTCACTCTTATATAATAAGTTGAATTATTACTTACGCATTAGGCTGTAAATGTGCTTTTCTGCAACATGCTCCGTAAACAGCTTTATAAGGTCATCTTTTAAGTCTCTGTTAAGCTTGGTTTCGATGTAAAACTTATTCTGAAAAAGAAAACAAATTCATTTTCATGTAGCAATTAGGGGAAATGATTAGTCTAATGAATTGAAGCAGTGCATTATTATTTTAGGAAACAATGAATAAAAGCATCAATTAAAACAAAGAAAGCACAAGCCCCGTCACTATTAGTTGCATGTCTTTCTGGCATGGGGCTGAAGTATAAAAAGATAAAATGCTATGAACCACACACCTCCAAAAGAATACTAGAAGATGTACAACATTAACTAGATGAAAGTACAGACATTATGGAACTATACTGTGTGGTATGTCCTTTAAAAACACATCATCTAATAAAAGGTACACCATTTACAGGATGTGGGTTAAAAGCAGGCAGTGAGCATTCACTGGTTTACTCTCTACTACACATTCAACTTCAGTAACAAGTCCAGTGTTTATGGCATTCCCTAGGGACCATCTTTGGTTCAGAGGTAGACACTCAAGGCAGCCCAGTCAGAGGAACCTAGGCTTGAGAGAGAAGTTTCTTACAGTCATCTTATAACTATAAAGAGAACAAGATAAAACAAAGCAGAAACAAAGAGGAACCTGAGTCCTTGGTACCACTGTCGAATCACTGATTCAACCAACGCTGGAGAAACAGCCTTACTTCTAGAGTTCTACTACAGAACATAATACTCTTTTCCTTATTTTAATCACTTTCAATCATGGTTTCTGTTTCTTGTAGTCAAAAGCACCTTGACTAGAACGAATGGCAAGTTAAGAAGATTGAATTTGCTCATGTTAAATGTTGATTCAATGCATGAAAAAACACAAAAAGAGGTAGTAGCAAGTTGCTCCTTGATTCTCTTAATTTCTACCGCTAAGTTTTTTTCTAAGAAATTATAAAAATAGGCTTGGCGCCTGTAGCCCAGTGGTTAGGGTGCCAGTCACATACACTGGACTGGCAGGTTTGAACCTGGCCTGGGCCTGCTAAACAACAATGACAACTACAACAAAAAACACAGCCAGGAGTTGTGGCAGGCACCTGTAGTCCCAGCTACTTAGGAGGCTGAGGCAAAGAAATCACTTAAGCCCAAGAGTTAGAGGTTGCTGTGAGCTGTGACACCACTGCACCCTACAGAGGGTGACCAAGTGAGACTGTCAAAAAAAAAAAAAAAAAAGAAAGAAAGAAAGAAAGAAAAAGAAATTATAAAAATTAGGCTTGGCGCCTGTGGCTCAATGGGCTAAGGCACCAGCCACGTACACCTGAGCTGGCGGGTTCGAATCCAGCCCCAGCCCGCCGAACAACAACAGCCGCAACCAAAAAGAAAAATGGCCGGGCATTGTGGCGGGCGCCTGTAGTCCCAGCTACTTGGGAGGCAGAGGCAGGAGACTCGCTTGAGCCCAGGAATTGGAAGTTGCTGTGAGCTGTGATGTCACTGCACTCTATCCAGGGTGACAGCTTAAGGCTGTGTCTCAAAAAAAAAAAAAAAGAAATTATAAAAATTAGATGTAGTTGGTAATAAAATAAAAACCAAGCAGCAAACGGGTATGCAATAAAAAGAAATTTCCTAACACAGACCAGACCCTCTCCCCATTCCTGAAAGTCCCATTCTACATTGGAAGAACTTGGATATATTCTTCCTAAAATGTTCCTTGCAAATATGTGAATATGGCTTTTTTATTTCTTTAAAAAAAGAAACACACACTCACTAATGAGGAAATATTACATACTATGGCTTTGTACACTTTTTTTTCACTGAATATGAAATCTTAAAAGATTTTTCTCTAAAAAAAAAAGATTATTACTTTTAATTGCATTTTTCTGCTGTTTCCCATGAATTAAATTACAGTCCCCTACTGATACCAAAGATTTTCCCCAATGTTTTGCTATTAAAAATACTGCATAATTCTTACTTACATATTTGCATGTATTTAAGAGTTTATTTGTATGATAAATTCCTACAGATATAATTTCTGAGTCAAAGTTTGTGCATTTTCTTTTCTTTTTTTTTAAGAAAGAGACTGAGCCTCACTTTGTCACCCTCAGTAGAGTGCCATAACATCATAGCTCACAGCAACCTCTAGCTCTTGGGCTTAGGTGATTCTCTTGCCTCAGCCTCCCAAGAAGCTAGGACCACAGGTGCCCAACACAATGCCCAGCTATTGTTTGTTGCAGTTTGGCCGGGCCGGGTTTGAACCCACCCCCCCTAGGTATATGGGGCCGGCACCCTACTCACTGAGCCACAGGCGCCACCTAGTTTGTGCATTTTCAATTCTCAGCAATATTGTCAGATAGTATTCCAAAGAAGTTTTACCAATTTATATTTCCGCAAGTGTAGAGTTTTTTTCCTACAGATTCACCAGAACTGAATATTGTCAAACCTTTTCAATTTCACCAATAGAAGAAGTTTTTTTTTAAAAGTATTTTAACTTGCATTTCTTTAATTATGATATTGGGTTTATTTTCATGTTCATAGGCCACACATATTTTTTTTTCTGTGATCTATTTGTATCACTTGTCCATTTTTCAACAAAAAAATAAGGTTGTTGATATTTTTCTAATTAATTCAGGAAAACTCATCAAGGAAAACAAACCTTTATCTTATGTTTTTCAAATTTATTGCAATTTTTTCCCTCCTATTCCTGGTGTATGAGATCTTGCTACACAAGGGCTTTTGATTTTTACATTGCCATCGTCATTCTTTCACTACTTCTAAGTTTGGATTTCATTTGGAGAAAGCTTTTTTCACTCCAAGACTAGTTCTCTCACATTGTTTTTCAAAACTTACTCTATTTACAATCTGTTATAAAAAATAAGGTAGTGATCAGACTCCTCTACTCTCAACTCCAAAATAACTACTAATTGTCCTAATACCAGCTGTCGAATAATCTATTCCTTCCTTACTGATTTGAAATGTCATCTTTTTTACTAAACTCCCTACATTTACTTCAGTCTACTTCCAGGTTCTGTTTCTTTGATCTGTCTTTCCTTACACCAATGACAAACACTTTTAATTACTATAGTCTTCTTCATTTTAATATCAGGTAGGGCCTGTCACCTCTTCTCACTTGTCTTTTATAGCAGTTTTTCTAATCATTAGGGTTTTTATTTCCCCCAAATGAATTTTATCACAAGAGATTAAGTTAACTGTCTGCTGCATTTCATTTCTAAAAATTTCTTTTTCTCTTTAAAATTATCCAGTGAAAATTTATTTTTAAATTAAATTAATAAAAATTTCAACTATGAAGCTTCTTTTGCAATTGATATTTTTAAATCAAATTTAAAACCCCCCCCCAAAAAAAGTTGATTTGGCATATAAAGTCTTTGAAACAAATTAGCCATCTCTTTGAAATTTTGTTGTTTAGACAAGAGAATAAAAGTTAATGTTAAACTCCCAAAGGAAATTCTTCTGCATTTATAATGCGTTTCTTTCCCTGGTATTTTGTCCTATTTAACATTTAAGATCTTAACACACAGCATTTTAATGTGTCCTTCCCACTCCTAATTAAGTAACCAGAATTCATTACATAAAAATAGTCTGAAAACCTCTAAAGTACTTTAGAAACTCTCACTTTACCTCTAAGAAACTCCCTGTCCTCTTTAAACAGAGGGCATTCAACTTTTTCTTAGGTTCGATAATGTTAAATTCAAAATTCTAAACCAAAAAACGTAGTATCTTTATCTGACCTCTGTGTCTTACAAGAATCTTTTCTGCTGACTTAGGATCTTAGACACAATTTCTTTTCTAGTTTAATGATTGCTTTCTTAAAATATTCATGTAGACAGACTTATAACAAAGATACTAAGTAAAGTAAATTAATTTTAACTAACTGGTAATGTTTTTAAAAAATTCTATTTCTATGCTTTGTCGAAAAAAACCCCTTGCTGATTACGGCCCTGATAGTTTAACATTTCTAATTTTCTTTAAATAATATACTTTTCCAACAAAGCAGTACCAAAGTTGGAAGAATTTCTATTTTCTAGACAGTAAAAACAATTTACTAACACATTTTTACAAGTAACTACAAAACAAAAATCAAGCTCTTAAACTGTAAGGATGTATCTCTGGTTCAGAACCCATAGCACAGTGGTTACAACACCAGTCACATACACCAAGGTTGACAGGTTCAAATCCGGCCAGGGCCAGCTAAACAACATTGACAACTGCAACCAAAAATAGCCAGGCGTTGTGATGGGCACCTGTAGTCCCAGCTATGTGGGAGGCTGAGGCAAGAAAATCGCTTAAGCCCAAGAGTTGGAGGTTGCTGTGAGCTGTGACGCTATGGCACTCTACTGAGGGCGACATAGTGAGACTCTGTCTCAAAAACAAACAAGTTTCTGCCCTCACACGTGAGAAAAGAAGAGTAAGCTTTACTTTACAACCTAAGATCCCTTACTTGAATTTTGCAAGCTGGAAGGATAAATTTAAAGTTTATTTATTCTTAAATGATTCAGACTTTTTAAACCTCAAGATCTGACCAAGAAGTTTAAGAAAGTGGCACTAAGAAAAGTGTAATCTAATTTTTATAAATTAGTTATTCATGAATAGCTAAAACATGTTTTGACTCGAAACCCAAGTCATGATAAGTTAGAAAATACTAATGCAACCAGCCAATATGTTTACTGGTGAATGCCATTAACATAGTACACATGGGCTTGGCACCCATAGCTCAGTGGTTAGGGCACCAGCCACATACATCAAGGCTGGCAGGTTCGAACCCAGCCCAGGCCTGTTAAACAACGACAACTGCAACAAAAAATAGCTGGACGCTGTGGCAGGCATCTGTAGTCCCAGCTACTTGGGAGCCTGAGGCAAGAGAATTGTTTAAGCCCAAGAGTTGGAGGTTGCTGTGAACTGTGGTGCCACAGTACTCTACCAAGGGTGACATACTAAGACTCTGTCTCAATAACAAAACAACAACAATATTAAAAAAAGAAGGTAAGGCTCGGCGCCTATGGCTCAACGGGATAAGGTGCCAGCCACGTACACCTGAGCTGGCAAGTTCAAATCCAGCCCGGGCCCGCCAAACAACAATGACGGCTGCAACCAGAAAATGGCCGGGCGTTGTGGCGGGTGCCTGTAGTCCCAGCTACTTGGGAGGCGGAGGCAGGAGACTCACTTGAGCCCAGGAATTGGAGGTTGCTGTGAGCTGTGATGGCACAGCACTCTATCCAGGGTGACAGCTTGAGGCTCTGCCTCAAAAAAAAAAAACAAGGTAAGCATGGAAGTTTGAAACCTATTTACACTCCCTTAACACCCTCATCCACAAATAGGCCCTACTGTTCAGCTCCATTCAGCCTCCATTAAAAACTTTAAAACATCAAGAATAAGGAGTTTGCTAGAATGAAAGTAAAATATTTCCTCTGTGAGTACAAGATACTTAGACCTCACATATACTGATGAATCAAATATGAGAGGATTTCACCCAAATTATACTATGGTGGCTACCTCCTAGGCTTCCTAAGCCTTTCCAAGAGTTAATTAAACCTGCTAACTCTGATGAGCTTATTTCTAACATCAATAATATTTTTCACTAGTTTCTTGTGTCATAAAGGAATACTGCCACTTAAACCAAAAGAAAAGCCTTACTATCAATTTCTTCTAAGATAAGTCTTGGTAAAAGACAAGGCAAAACTTGGTTTCTTCTGCCCTTTTTTTTTTTCTGGAGACAGAGTCTCACCCTGTCATCCTATGTAGAGTGCAGTGGCTTCATCATAGCTCACTGCCGGGCCCAAGCATCCTCCTGCCTCAGCTTCCCAAATAGTGGGGACTACAGGCATGCACAACCATGCCCAACTAATTTTTTTCTATTTTTGGCAGAGAAAAAGTCTCAATCTTGCTTAGGCTGGGCTCAAACTCCTCCTGATCTCAAGCAATTCTTCTGTCTTGGCCCCCCAAAGTGCCAGGATTATAGGCATCAGCCACTGCACCCGGTCTCTTACACTATTTTAACTAGAAAACTCTTTACCAAAATTGTTATCAGTACCCAAGGAATAAATAAGTGGAAACAAAAATCACACGATCTTTTGTTTGCTTTTAGCAGTTTTTGACCGGGGCTGGATTGGAACCCACCACCTCCGGCATATGGGGCCGGTGCCCTACTCCTTTGAGCCACAGGTGCCATCCAATCACATGATCTTTTGGAATGTGCCCTCTACATTAAAGGTAGAGGTAAAGTTTTTTGTAAGTAAAGTGCATTTTATGGAGATTAAGTCTTTTTTAACGTAGTGCTAAAAATGTGCTATCTCCACATATAGCAATCTATATGCTATAAAATACAGGATCCACCTAAGCATCCTATTCCCTAATCTAATAAACAAAGGAGAATTGGGATGGTTTCTAACAGCCTCTCCATTCAACAGGAGCACTAATATTAAGATTCTACTACTTTGTACATTTAAAATGGGGAGGAAGCAAATCAACAAAGTCTACAAATTAAACTCAAAGTGTAACTCTCCAAATTTAAGAAAGAAATCATCAGAATGGAAGAAATATCTTAGTGTTCTATTTTTTATGGAACAACTTACCTGGCATTTATCATATGTCATATTTTAGAAGCATGCCGAAGATGAGAAATCTTATTAATATATCTTCATTTTGCTAGGATCACACACAGTGCCTTTAGAACATTGCACAAATAAAAGCTCACTTGGTGATTGCTGATCATTAATCCTTACTTGCCCATTCAGCAATTCTTACTTAAATAATTTAAAAACATAAAAGGTAAAAATACTAAATAATTCTTCTATGTCAACAACTATCAAACAGTACTGAAATAACTTAATTTCCATTTTTAACACAAAATACAGTAAATGAAAAATAGAACCTGCTTAACTTTCTGCACCTGTATGTGCTCAGATCAATCTACCCAGGTATTTGGAAGTGAGGCAACAGCTCTAACTTACCATGTATATGAAAAGAGGCACAATGCTCTGCAATGCTCCCATGTATTGCCCAAGAGCTATATTAAATCTTTCAATATAGAGATCTGGAGGGCTGGCCTGTGAAAAAGAACATAAGTGTGATCATTCTGGGAAACCAGGTGAAAAACCTTCCATCACAATCTGAAATGCAAACAGACTCAGAAGGAATTCAAAATTCATACTGAGACTCACAATAAAGAAAAGGAAGGCAATGATACCCCGAAGTTAAGACTACTATCTTTATTCCAAAATCTGCTATGTAAAACTGAGGTTCGGTTTAGCCATTCTGAAAAACTGTGTGACCTTAACACAATACTTAATAGACTTATTCTAATCAGTAAAAACGTATATTCAAGGGCAGCAAGCACCTTGTAGCTCAGAGGGTAGGACACTGGCCACATATACCCAGGTTGGTGGGTTCGAACCCAGTCCGGGCCAGCTAAACAACAACGACAACTGCAACAAAAAAATAGCCAGGCATTGCGGCAGGCGCCTATAACCCAGCTACTTGGGAGGGTGAGGCAAGAGAATCACTTAAGCCCAAGAGTTGGAGGTTGCTGTGAGATGTGATGCCACAGCACTCTACCAAGGGGGACACACAGTGACACTCTGTCTCAAAAAAAAAACAAAAAAACTATATTCAAAATTAAGATAAATATGATTTTTTAAATTATCATGAAATATGTAGACATTTTCTATGGAAATAAAACTATATTTGAGCCTAGAATGGGGGGGAGAAATTCAAAGAAGTTAATAGTTAAACTATTAGAATGGCTAATAAATTTTTTGTAATTATCTTAGGCATTGTAATATCCTGAGTTCTTTGCTAACTTGGCTGTAAAACAACTTCTGTAGCTAATCAATTATAAATATTACTAGCTAAATAGCATGAATTCAAATGGTCCATACATACCTGTGACTCTGGAAAGTACTAAAATATATGTAATACATGTCATTGTTATAAAATACCAAGTCATAAAGTCATCAAAAGACAGTACTCCCAACTTCATTTTGTGTTATAGGCTGATGTATATGTCCTTCCAAAATTCTCGTATGTTGAAGCCCTAACCCCAGGCCTTCTGTATCTGGAGTAAGGAAGTAATTAAGACTATATGAAGTCACAAGGGCGAGGCTCTGATCCTATAGGCTTAGCATCCTTACAAGAGACACTGGAGGACACATGCACTTATGCTTGTTTTTCTGCCCCCGCCCCACAATGGGACTCAAAGAAAAGGACCCTTTAGGACTACAGTGAGAAAGCTGCCATCTATAAGCCAGAAAGAGCCCTCACCAGGAACTGGATCAGGAGCACCTTAATTTTGGACTTCTCAGCCTCCAGAATCGTGAGGAAAAAATGTCTTTTAAGTCATAGGTTCAGTTCACTATTGAACAATCCAAGGGTTAGGGGAGCTGACCCATCTCCACAGTTGAAAATCTGCATAATTTTTCATTTCCCAAAAACTACTAATAGCCTACTATTGATCGGGTACCTTACCAGTATCATGAATAGTCAATTAAGACATTCTGTTGTTATATGTATGAATATATGCTTACAATAAAGTAAGCTAGAGAAAAGAAAATGTTATCAAGAAAAATCATAAAGGCTCGATGCTCAAGTGGCTAAGGCGCCAGCCACATACACCTCAGCCCAGGTCCACCAAACAACAATGACGGCTAAAACCAAAAAAATAGCTGGGCATTGTGACGGGCACCTATAGTCCCAGCTACTTGGGAGGCTGAGGCAAGAGAATCGCCTTAGCCCAAAAGCTGGAGGTTGCTGTGAGCTGTGAGGCCACAGCACTCTACTGAGGGCGACAAAGTGAGACTCTGTCTCTAAAAAAAAAAACAAAAACATAAAGAAGAGAAAATACATTTTCTATTGGTTAAGTGGAAGTGTATCATCATAAAGGTTTTTATCCTCATCTTCACAGTGCATAGGTTGAAGAAAAAGGGGCTCAGCAGAGGCAGAAGAAAATCCACACAAGTGGATTCAGGCAGATCAAACTCATGTTGTTCTAGGGTCAGCTATATTTTTTTATGCCTTCCCAAGCTAAGATGCTTCTAAAAGGGCATCAATATACTATTTCATTTTACTCTCTAAAGCTAAATTAGGTATCATTTTAATATTTAAAAACACCTAAATGGGTCAGTAATTTGTCTAAGTGTTAGGAAATGATAGATCCAAGTCTTCCAACTAAGAATTCATTCCTAGGTCAGAGTGTTGGGGGATGGGCATAGCACAAGGTAAGGCAAACAGGCTTGGTGCCTGTGGCCCAACGGGCTAAGGCGCTAGCCACGTACACCTGAGCTAGCAGGTTCGAATCCAGCCCAGGCCCGCCAAACAACAATGATGGCTGCAACCAAAAAAATGGCTGGGCGTTGTGGCGGGTCCCAGCTACTTGGGAGGCGGAGGTAAGAGACTCACTTGAGCCCAGGAACTAGAGGTTGCTGTGAGCTGTGACGCCATTGCACTCTATCCAGGGTGACAGCTTGAGGCTCTGTCTCAAAAAAAAAAAAAAAAAAAGCACGCAAAACTAATTCTTCACAGGGCCTAATTTGTGTCAGTCTCTACAACATGATGACCACATCTTATACATAAAGTCTTGGTTGCAAACAAGGATATTAAGAAATGCTACACCAAAAGATTACCAAATATTAAACATGCAAAATTATAAAATCACTTCAGCTATTTTAGAAATGACTAAATGTTCCAATACTACTTTAAAATAAGATTTAACTTATTTTTTGCAGTTCTACTCAGCTTAGAATATATGTAGAAAACTGTTATTTCTTCTAATTCATGTTCCATCACTGAGTACTTACAGGTTTGGTGTACACTGGGTGCTTTATTTACATTTCTTTTTCTTAGTCTTGCTAACTACCTGCAAATTAAAGGTTATTTCCTTTTCACATATGAGGCATGTGGGGCTCAGAAAAAGTGATTTGACTATGATTCCACAGCTAAAAAGCCCAAGGACAAAGACTCAACTTTGGTAAATCTGACTTTGTCTGCACCTATTTAAATTCCCTTTTTGGCATCCTGAAACCATTTTTTGTTAAAGCTCAAACTTCTCAATTTCAAGTAGGCTGTCTTCTTCTCTGGTTTCACATCCTGCTTCTTCTCACAGGCAGCCCAACACAGTACTGACAACAGAACTCCTAGCACTTCCCAAATGACACTACTGTGTTTCAGGCCTCTTTGACTGTTCTTTCTACCTGAACCTCTCTCTCCACACCCTCTAATCAGACTCACCCTGGCTAACTTCTATCATTCCTCGAGATTTGTGTCACTTCCTCAAAAATGTCTGAGCTACAGGGCCCTTCAATGGGGCACCACTGCACTTACTCACTTCTCCCAATGGGTGTTCTCTACCACTAACTTTAAGCCAGAGAGAACAAGATCTGCCATATCTATACAGCTCCAGTGCTAATCACAGTGCTTAGAATACAGTAGATACAGATAAACACATTTTTTGAAACAAGAGAGTTTCATTTAAATCTAAATTCCTATTTTATTATTTAATAAGGTTATATGTTAAGCAATTCATTTAGCACTCAAAATTTCAATTTC
Source organism: Perodicticus potto (assembly GCA_963574655.1). Taxonomy (NCBI): domain Eukaryota; kingdom Metazoa; phylum Chordata; class Mammalia; order Primates; family Lorisidae; genus Perodicticus; species Perodicticus potto. The sequence goes on along the minus strand of CAUYRH010049114.1, from coordinate 10,133 downwards.
CGAACACCTAAAAATAGGAAAAATACTGTACTATTTCCAAGATGAGCTGAGAATCAAAATAATGTTAAGTGCTTTCAAAAATGATAAATATTGTACATGTAAATACAACTAAGAGTAAACAAAACCCCTTTCTGAATTAACTACCCATTTGTCTAGTACTTAAAAAAAATCCATTAACATTTTTTAAAGAATTCTCTGTTATTAAAGAACTAAAAGAAAATGGATCCACATTATAGGCAAACTTTTAACTGTTAACTAATGAATGGAATCACATGTAATATCTTCCTCTAAATTGTTTCAAAGAACTCTGGAAATGATATTTCAGCAAAGAAATAAACTTTAGAATTACATGAACAAAACAATGTCTTAAAAGCTACTGATTACTTCTCTCTCCCCACTTGAATTCTCTCCCTCTATCAGGAACTTTAGTGTTTTCTGTATTCTTTTCTGTAAATCAATTCTGTCTTACCACTGAGGGGTGGGGAGGGGGGAAATAATGTAATGAAGAATAATAAAATACATGTATTTAAATTGGAAAAAAAAAAAGCTACTGCATTAAAATAATTTTCCCTTTTCATAAAAGGATACTTTATCTAAAAGTTAAAAGTATGAACACTGATAAAAAGGCACAATTAATTGAGAACAGAATAAAATTAAATTCCTTAGTTATTCTTTTCAAGAATTCCCAAATAAAAAGCACTTTTTGTACTGAATCAAATGTCAGAACACTTACTTAGCTTTTTAACTTCCACATTTCATGTAGCACTTATTTAAAACCTTTTAAATGAGAGCACTATAACTTCTAACAGTCTTCTAAAATAAACCAAATTTCCTTACTAGGAACCTAGAAATAAATGTCATTTTAAGAAGTCTAGTGAAATTGTTCCTCCTTAAAAGTAAAATTCAGTATACTTTGGGCCCCACTGGGGAAACTGCTACCTATTTGATTTATATTTCAACATGATGGTATTTGACTTGGACATATTATGAAATTTTTTACCACTAAAATAACCAAGTGTCACTTTTTCTCAAACAAAACAAGAAAATGTTGCCAGAAAAATAATATCCATTACTGCAAACTTGCTCCAATTTTTCATAACAGACCTAGACTCCCTTAATTTTGTAATACAACAGGTTTAGATTAATGACTTACCTTTCATTTCTTCCTCCCCGAACCAATACTTAATTCTTTTATATCCTTCTGGAAGGATTTTATGCCCATACAAGAAAATAAATATCCCATTTATAGCTCTTTTCATATAAATGCTAAGGTATAATCACACAGATCTGCACTCTTCCTAACGATGTATCTTAATGTTGGTTTTATTCCAGTGATTCTCAGACATTTACAGTAACTCTTAAAAATAACCAAGAACGCAAAAAAGCTTTTGTTTATTTTGGTTATATGACTATCGTAATAGAAATTATAACTGTTTTAACAATATGTATGCATTCATTCTAAAATGACAATAATAAACTCACTACATCTTCATATATTTTGATGAAAAATAACTATCCTGGCTTGACACAAGTAGCTCTGCGGCTAGGGCACCAGCCACATGCACCAGAGCTAGCGGGTTCGAATCCAGCCCAGGCCTGCCAAACAACAATGACAACCACAATCAAAAAAAAAAACCAGCAGCCGGGCGTTGCGGCAGGCACCTGTAATCCCAGCTACTTGGGAAGCTGAAGCAAGAGAATCTCTTGAGCCCAAGAGTCTGAGGTTGCTGTGAGCTATGACGCTACGGCACTCTACCCAGGGCAACACAGTGAGACTCTGTCTCAAGAAAAAAAAAGAAAGAAAGTAAAATAGGCACCTGTTGCTCAAAGAGTAGGGCACTGGCCTCATATGCCAGAGGTGGCAGGTTCAAACCTGGCCCTGGCCAAAAACTGCAAAAAAAAAAAAAAGGAAAATAACTATCCTCCAAAACAAATAAATTTATTAAGTAAGTGTCATTGTTTTCACATTTTTGTAAGTCTCTTTAGAGTCTGGCTTAATAGAAGACAGCTGGATTCTCCTATCTGCTTGCTTGTATTGAGCTGGTTGTGATAAGTTGTTGTGGTTGAAGCAAGTTAGCCTCTCACACAGGTGTGTAGATGGAAAAGGAAGGCATAGTTTAGTAGTCTCCTCAGACAATTATAGATATTCTTTTCTGAAACTTGTTAAGGGGCAATTTCCTAAAAGGCTAGTTGCAATATGAAATCTGAAACTATCAACGGATGATTTGTACTCTATTACATTAACACTCATTGGTCTGAAGCGGCACCTGTAGCTCAGTGGGTAGGGCGCTGGCCCCATATACTAAGGGGGGCAGGTTCGAACCCGTCCCCAGCCAGCTAACACAGCAGTGACAACTACAACAAAAAATAGTCAGGCGTTGTGGCAGGTGCCTGTAGTCCCAGCTACTCCGGAGGCTGAGGCAAGAGAATCGCCTAAGCCCAAGAGTTGGAAGTTGCTGTGAGCTGTAATGCCACCACACTCTACTGAGGGCAATAAAAATCAGACTGTCTCAAAAAAAAAAAAAAGACCCTCATTAGTCTATCTTTTACTTTGAATGGATCCTTTATACTCACATTCTATAATATCACACATTAGTTATTCAGAAAATAATGATTCACTGAGTTATGCAGATCTTCCCAATGTTGATACATTTCATTACTCAGCATCAAGACCTATCTTATCAGAAGAGTGTTTTTAAGTATTAGGAAGTTATCAAGCTCACAGCTGTAGATACAAATTTCCCAAAACTTTGGTTTTTACTTCAATGCTCAAATTCCTTATAGGTATCAGATACTGTCAGTCATTTTCCTTACACTGATGGACATATTTCACCCATTTTTGAGAAAATGTCTGTCAAACACCAAAATCTAAAATAATCAAGGCTTGTCAGTCACTCTTTCAACTAAAAATATTGTTCTACCCGGCCGGGGCTAGTTTAGCTCAAAACTCATATAGCCCCAAGTGTTTTCTTCTTACAACCACTGTACTTTGTTTGCAGCTCCCCAATCATTTACACAAAAGTATACCCAAAGTCACAATTTAATAAAATTAATATTAATTTTTACTGCTTCATCCAGGGCATTCTTAAGTAAACTTGGCTTGTGTAAAAAAATCTACTGCAAGCATATGGAAGTGAAGATTCATTATAAGCAACCAGCAGTTTTACCCACCACTGTTTCTGCATTATCAGAGCAAAAGTCATCATAGTAAAAAGGACAAATAATATCTTAACAATATTTTTTTTGAAGTTTTCATCTTATACCTTAAAGAGGTTCAGGGACCCTCAAAAGTCCGAAAAACATGCACACTTTAAGACCTATTCTAGGAAATACAATGCTTGAAGGTGCTATCTATTTAATCAGATCCTTTATTGATAGCCTATTGCTAATTTTTTTGTTATCACAATGTTGCAATGAGTAGCATAATACAGATATAATATTTTCTAAGCAGTAATTTCAAAGTTTTAAAAGCATAGAAATAAATGACAATCTTGTATAGCATATAAAAATAATTTTAGCATCCAGTTTTAAATAGTCAATCTGCTAAATACTACTGAAAATACAAACATATGGGCCAGAAGCAGTGGCTCACACCTGTAATCCCAGCACTTGGGAGGCCTTCCAGCAGGAGGATCACTTGAGGCCAGGAGTTCAAGACAAGCCTGATCAACACAGTTAAGACCTCATCTCTACAAAACATTTAGAACACGGGGGCAGAGCAGGAGGATTGTTCAGCTGAGCCCTCCTAGAACAACAGGGTTGAAAAAGAGAGAACCCAGCCATACCTGGCACAGGGAGCTATGCTGAGCTATGCTATGCTTACCCAGAGTCATAGCTCAGCAAGGAGGTGGTGAGCTGGATATAGCATATGATCCAGGGCAGTGGAAATCTGATGAATTAGGCAAGTGATTACAACCAGTTATGATCGGCTGGCCACCCCCAACAGAGGTCCAGGAGGGAAGAAAGCCTTTCCAGAGTTTTTAGTTGTTGGGGGAAGTTGTGCATTGAGTGGTAAGCTTGGAAGAGTGGGCAGACTTAAATAGTATACGGCAACCAGATTTGGCTGGAGTGGATTTGCCATATGTTTTGTGACTGGCAAGGTAGCCATACTGAGAAGGTCTCAGAGGATCTGGGGACTGCCATTATGGGAAGGTCTGAGAAGGTCTTAGAAGGGGCCTAAAGCACGGCCATCTTAATTCCGCCTGCCGGATCAAAATTCCATTCCTGGGACTGGCTGAGGGACTCCTGCACCCTACAGGGAACTGTGACTTCTGCCCCTGAAGGATTCTTGTGAGTTTTAAGATCCCAACGTGGCAGGGTCTGAATGCTGAGGAAACAATCAGGCCACCACCAATGTCAAATTAAGTTTGGAATAAGGACCACAGAGGTTGCTGGCTTGTGCTGTCTCCTAAAAAAACCACAGCACCACCCAGTGTCCTGGTGACATACTGCAATATACTGTCATCAAGAGCAAGGACTTCTGTTAGAAACAAAGGAGGCAGTGCAAAGGAAATAGGAGGACAAGGAGGTGAACAAGAACACATGGGGAGGAACCACCAGAAACATTCAGGCAACATGAAAAACCAAAACAGAGCAACTCCCCCATGGGACCATGAGGCAGCCACTGCATAAGACTCCACCTATAAAGAATTAATGGACTTGACAGAAAGGGAATTAAAAATATGGATGATAGGCTCGGCGCCTGTGGCTCAACGGGCTAAGGCGCCAGCCACGTACACCTGAGCTGGTGGGTTCGAATCCAGCCCAGGCCCGCCAAACAACAATGATGGCTGCAACCAAAAAATGGCCAGGCACCTGCAGTCCCAGCAACTTGGGAGGTGGAGGCAGGAGAATTGCTGAAACCAGGAGTTGGAGGTTGCTGTGAGCTGTGATGTCACGGCACTCTACCCAGGGTGACAGCTTGAAGCTCTGTCTCAAAAAAAAAAAAAAAAAAGATGATAAAAAATATTAAAAGGAATGGACAAGAAAATGGAAAGACAGAATCAAAAATCAGAAGAGAAATATGTAGAATATAGAAAGGATATGGCAGAGCTTAAGGAAATGAAGAAGATAATCAGCGAATGTAAAGAGGCAGGAGAAAGTATCAAAAGTAGGTTAGACGATGGAGAAGGCCTCAGTTAGAGCATAAAGTTTTTGAGTTAACTCAGGTAGTTAAAGAGGCAGAAAAGAAGAGAGAGAAAGCAGAATAGGCACTTAGAGAACTACAAGACTCCACGAAGCATTCAAACATACAAATAGGGATTCCTGAAAGGGAAGAACATTGTCCCAAAAGGATGGAAGCCCTACTGGAGACTATCATAAAGGAAAACTTCCAAGTTTTACTTAAGAAAGACCCTGACACACTCCTTTCAGACGGATATCAAACCCCGGGTCATCTCAACTCAAATAGAGCCTCTTTAAAATACATTGTAATGAACCTATCCAAAGTTAAGATTAAAGAAAAAATTCTATAAGCAGCCAGGAGTAAGCACCAACTGATCTACAGAAGTAGAGCCACTAGGACGACAGGAGACTTTTAGACTGAAGCCTTCCAAGCCAGAAGAGCATGGTCATCCACTTTCAACCTTCTTAAAAAAACAATTTTCAACCCAGAATTCTGTATCCTGCTAAACTAAGTTTCAAAATTGATGGAGATATCAAATCTTTTGCGGATATGCAAGCACTGAGGAAAATTAGCCACAAGACCAGCTCTACAGGAAATACTTAGACCTATTCTCAACACTGACTACCACAATGGATCACCAGCAAAGTAAATACTCAGAAGCTAAAGGTCAATACTTAGCTTCCACAATGGTAAAAAGGATAAAACTACATAAAGGATTTACACAAAATAAGATAAATAGAACTCCACCACACTTATCAATTCTCTCAATAAATGTCAATGGACTGAATTCAACACTGAAGAGGCACATGCTGGCTGACTGGATAAAAAAAAGCAGAAGCCATCCATATGCAGTCTCCAGGAGACACACCTAGCCTCAGAGGACAAATCAAGACTCAGGGTTAAGGGATAAAAAAAAGTATTTTAAGCAAACAGAAACCAGAAGAAAGGAGGGGTTGCGATCCTATTTTCAGATACGAGTGGATTTAAAGGAACTAAAGTTAGGAAAGACAAAGATGCATACGTTATACTGGTCAAAGAACAATACAACAAGAAGATTTCTCAATTTTAAATATTTATGCACCCAAATTAAATGCACCCAGATTATGAAACAGACCTTGATAGGTCTGAGCAATACGATAGCCCATAAAACCATAAAAGTCGGGAATTTTAACACCTCTTTGACAGAAGTGGACAGATGTTCTAAACAGAAACGAAACAAAGATACAAAAGGCCTACATGTGACCTAGAACAAATGGAATTAATAGACATATACAGAACACACAATTCTAAAGCTAAGGAATACACATTATTCTTGACAGCCCACTGTATGTATTCCAACATCAACCACATCCTAGGATACAAACCTCAGCAAAGAGACCAGAAACCATACCTTGTATCTTCTCAGACCATAAAGCAATAAATGTGGCACTCAACCAAAAAGGAGAACTTCAGACCAATTTCACTAATGAATACACAAGCAAAAATTCTCAATAAAATTCTAGCCAATAGATTATAGCTACACATTAAAATAATCATACATCATGATCAAGTAGGTTTCATCCCAGGGATGCAAGGCTAGTTTAACATATGCAAGTCTATAAACATAATTCACCACATCAACAGAAGCAAAAACAAAGACCACAGGATCCTTTCAATAGATAAAGAAAAAGCATTTGATGCGATTCAACATCCTTTTCTAATTAGAATTCTGAAGAATATAGGCACAGGTAGCACATTTCTTAAACCGACTGAAGCCACAGCTATTATGCCAAATGGAAAAAAACTGAAAGCTTTTCTACTTAGAACAGGAACTAAACAAGGTTACCCTCAATCATGACTACTATTCAATATAGCACTGGAAGTTCTAGCCAATACAATCAGGTAAAAGAAGGAAATAAAGGACATCCAAATGGGTGCAGAGGAAGTTAAACTCTCTTTGAAACTAGACCCACACCTCTCACCACTTACAAGAATTAATTCAAGATGGATGAAAGATTTAAATCTAAAGCATGAAACAATAAAAATCCTCAAAGAAAGTTTGGGGAAAACACTGGAAGATATTGGCCTGGGTAAAGACTTTATGAAAAACACTCCAGTGGCAACTGCTACAATAACAAAAATAAACAAATAGGACTTAATTAAACTGAAAACCTTCTGTACAGCTAAGGAAATAACAACCAAAGCAAATAGACAACCTTTACAATGGGAAAAGATATTTGCCTATTATCAATCAGACAAAAGCTTGAGAACTGGGATCTATAGAGAACTCAAATTAATCAACAAAAAAGACCCAACAATCCCATATATCACTGGGCAAGAGAAATGAATAGAACCTTCTCTAAAGACGACAGATGAATGGCTAAAAAATATGAAAAAATGCTCATTGTCACTAATCATCAGAGAAATACAGATCAAAACCATCCTGAGATACCACCTAACCCCAGTGAGAATGGCTCACATCACAAAGTCTCAAAGCTGCACATGCTGGCATGGATGTGCAGAGAAGAACACTTTTACGCTTCTGGTGGGGCTGCAAACTAATACAACCTTTTTGGAAGGAAGTATGGAGAATCCTTAAAGAACTCAAAATAGACCTCCCATTTGATCCTGCAATCCCATTACTAAGAATCTACCCAGAAGAAAATAAATCATTTTTATCCTAAGGACATTTGCACTAGACTGTTTACTGTAGCTCAATCTACAATTGCCAAAATGTGGAAACAGCCTAAATGACCACCTATCCAGAAATGGATTAACAATCTGTGGTATATGTCTACCATGGAATACTATTCAGCCAGTAAAAGATGGAGACTTTACATCTTTTGTATTAACCTGGACGGAGGTTAGCAAAGCATCACCAGAATGGCAAAGCAAGAATACAGTTTACTCTCTTCTGATATGAAGCCAATAGATAAACTAATACAAGGAGGGATAGGGGAATGAACAAGTGGGGAGAGGGAAGGAGGGAGGGGGTGGTGCGTCACAACACAATTATATGAGAGATTTTATCTAACAAATGCAATCAGAAATGAAATTAAGGAACTTATTTTTGTTTCATTTTAATTCATTTTAATTGAAATAGTTATATATGGCTAACTGGATGATGCAGATGTAAATCTGCAATCAGATAACCTAAATTCTTTGTGCCCTCAATGAATCCCAAACAATTAAAAAAAAAAAAAAAAAATCAGGGTGGCACTTGTGGCTCAGTAGGTAGGGTGCCGGCCCCATATACTGAAGGTGGCAGGTTCAAACCCGGCCCCAGCAAAACTGTAACAAAAAAATAGCCGGGCGTTGCAGCAGGTGCCTGTAGTCCCAGCTGAGGCAAGAGAATCGTCTAAGCCCAGGAGTTGGAGGTTACTGTGAGCTGTGTGACACCACGGCACTCTCCTGAGGGCGACAAAGTGAGACTCTGTGTCTACAAAAAACTAAAAAATAAAAAAATAAAAAATTGAACCGTAAAAAAATAAAATAAATAAAATTTAAAAATTAACAAAGCCTGCTGGTGCATGTGTATGGTCCCAGCTACTTGTGAGGCTGAGGCAGAAGAACTGCTTGGGCCCCAGAGTTCAAGGGTGCAGTGAGCTATAATCATGGCACTGCACTCCAGTCTGAGTGACAGAGCAAGATGTTGTTTAAAAAAGAAAATACAGGGCAGTGCCTGTGGCTCAATGTACGGCGCTGGCCCCATATGCGGGAGGTGGGGGGTTCAAATGAGGCCCCAGCCAAAAACTGCAAAAAAAAAAAGAGAAAGAAAAGAAAAGAAAATACACACATACATTATGTGCACACACATATGATATGGTCCTAGTAAGTAAAGGATGAGAAATGCTTCAGAGCACAAAAAGAAGGGTTTTGATATACACACCATACTATCACACAAGGGAAGACGAAAGCTTGCCACCTTTAATTTTCAAAGCTAAACAAAGAAATTTGATTGGGTAGTCACCCTAGTTAGATGTATATTAATTTTAGAAGACAATGTTTGTTTTTCGTTTTCTTTTTTTTTTAGAGACAGAGTCTCACTTTGTCGCCCTCAGTAGAGTGCTGTGGCGTCACAGCTTACAACAACCTCCAACTCTTGGGCTTAGGTGATTCTCTTGCCTCAGCCTCCCGAGTAGCTGGGACCACAGGTGCCACCACAACGCCTGGCTATTTTTTGTTGCAGTTTGGCCAGGGCCAGGTTTTTGGGGCCACCCTCAGTATATGGGGCCAGCACCCTACTCACTGAGCCACAGGGGCCACCCTAGAAGACAGAGTTTTTAAAAACAATTTTACTAGGCAATAACTTACTTAAATACACTCTGATCTAGGTCAGTACCACTCAATGAAACTACTGTGATGATAGAAATGTTCTATATTTGCACTGTCTAACATGGTAGCCACTAGCCACTGAGGACTTCAAATGTACTTAATGAAATTAAGGAACTTATTTTAATTGAAATAGTTATATATGACTAACTGGATGATGCAAATGTAAAATACAAGCAACATATTTATATACCACATTCCATATTTATATCCTTCCTCCTCTACTTACTCTCCATCCCACCTCACCAAGATGAAACGTGAAAACAACTAAGAATATGTGCTTTCATCTTCACAAAAGCATTCTGATTGTCTTCAAATAGATAAATGACTTTTTCATGTTAAAATGAAATAGGGAGGAAGAAGGGATGGAAGAGAAGGATCTAAAAAGCATAACAAGGCCACTAGTATATTTGTTCATTGAAATCTTTAAAAAGCAACTACAGAAAAGTTGCTACTACCAACATTGGTAAGTAACTACAATTAACATTTTTGTACCTGTCTTCTGTTTTGTGTGTGCACACATGTGCATCTGTTCTTAAACAAATACAGATTATTTTGTAACCTGCTTTTATCTATTACCTATACATCAACAACACCTCTCCACGTCAAATTTCTCTCTACAACCTAATTTTAACAAATACCTGGACATGTCATTATCCATTTCATTAGTTGGTCATCACTGGATATTTAGGTTGTT